>JANZXR010333493.1:0-26770 GCA_027575705.1 Erythroxylum echinodendron | reverse complement strand
TCTACATCTTCCATACCATTACTAAACCAACCAACACTCAATTCACTTCATATATCCACCATAAACCATCTTACAACTTATCCTTGAACATTAGTCAATAAAATTGCAACACACACACTCAATCATCTTCTATAAGCACTCATTTAACATCATCACAATCCATCCAAAACAACTCAATTCACCTATACTACATGGCATCTTATTTATTAACTTCTAACTCATCAATCACCAATCATCAATCAACCAAGGAATTAACATACCCAAGGAGTTTTAATGAACAAAGGAAGAGAAAACAAGGTGTAGAAGAGTGGAACAAAATGTTCACAACTCACGAAGAATAAGGAAGAAGAGAGCTACGGATGTTGGAGAATTGTCATTTAAAACACCATTCATCATAAACAAGAAGAAACAATAAGAAGTATCGTGAAAGACAAAAAGAAATGATGATTATTATTAATAAACAATTAAGGTGGCATGTTAGGCAAGTAACATGTGTCACTTGCCACATGTCACACCCTAAAGCCCTTATTCAGTTTTTTGCCAATTTCTATTCCAATTTCTCCCCAAATTTTCAATGGCTCAAATTAATAATTCCTAAATTCATGAGTCTCAATTTTCAGTGTCACTAGACAGTCATTTCCACTACCGGTAATCCCTTATTCTGCCACTTGGCATTTTTCCTAGTCCAAAAATGACCCCAAAAATTTTCTGAAAAATTTCTAAAATTCACTAAAAATCAGAAAACTACAATAACCCTCTCCATCACAAATTTTATACACACAAATCATATTTTTCATAATAAACACATTTCTTCACAAATATACCGGGAAATGTCATGAACGCATGGACAGTCATTTATATGTGCAAAATTCTCTGTTCACTTACATATGTATGCATGCACATATCAAGACAATGTTAAGCACTTATAACCTATTCCAAATGACTAATTTACCCTTCCCATTGGTGAGGGGATGTTACACTTTATTACCCTAAACTGGATCAAATTACGTAATTTAACCAGTAATTTATTAAAAATTAAAAAAATACAATTAATAGTTGTCCGTCATAAGGGAAAATTACAAAATTGACCCTAAGAGCAAAATTGTTTTTCAATCTCCCCCTTGGATAATTATTAATTAGAGTTTTAATCAAGTTTAAAATAGTTTGAAAATAAACCCGGAGAGGTTACGCTACTGTATTGATACCAAAAGTTTATAAAAACATAATTGATCTAAAGGCAATGAAAGTCCTACATTCTGTCCTGTAAGGCTTTCGATACCAAAAAATATCAAATACATGTGTCATATGTGACACAAGTCCAATATAATCACAAATAAGTAATACCTCACTAACATAAATGGAAAAATGGAGTGTGGCAGACTACAATGATACCTTTATTGTCAAACTCTAATTTCAGAGTCTAACTTTCATGCTTTCTCTGATACCATACGACGTAATACCGGTTTTCAGAGCTCGACAATTGCAATCGGGTAACATACATTTATCAATTATACATGCATTCAAAACTCCCCTTTCTAAGCTCAACTCTGCTCTTCGAATACTCAACTAATCCATTTATCCAATTGACAGGTTTGATTGTTAATAGTCGACTTGTCCAATTCTCCATTTCAACCGAATACCTCAAGGAATAGCGTTGGTGAGTCCATCATTTTACACATGTACCTACTTCGGGGCTATTGGCATAACTATTTCTATAGGAATCCAATTTAGGGTTTCTTTGCATAGTTTGAAAGAGGACTTCAAGAGCTACAACTTTCATGAAGACCTCAAAAACCAATTATATCTTCTAAAATGTCGAAAATAGGACAGAAGATAAACTGTGAACAGTAACATAGAAGAAGTTGTGAATAGTAACACAGAAGAGGTCCGTGAACAGTAACACAGAAGAAGTATATGAACAGTAACACAGACGATATTCTTCAACTAATATAACTTCTTAACTCCTTCTCATTATCCTCTGTGGTTGGCCTATGGTCTGTGTTCTATCTTCTGTAGTTGGCTTTTATCTTCTGCGCTGACCACTTATCGTCTGTAGTCTATCATCTGTGTTCTATACTCTGTAGTTAACTTTCATCTTCTGTGTTGACCCCTCATCATCCGTGGTCTATCCTTTATGTTCTATATTCTATGTGATGATGTGTCCTCTGTATTCTGACGTCATCAAAGATGATATTTCTACTCTCTATTCATCCTTGCCTCTGTGTTCTGACGTCAACACAGACGATACTTCTACTCTTTATTCCTCTTGGCCTCTATGTTCTGATGTTAGTACAGAAGATACTTCTACTCTTTATTCATCCTTGCCTCTGTGTTTTGACGTCATCACAGACGATACTTCTATTCTCTATTCATCCTTGCCTTTGTGTTCTGACGTCATCATAAACGATACTTCTATTCTCTATTCATCCTTGCCTCCGTGTTCTGACATCAACATAAACGATATTCTCCTTCTAAATTTCCCTTGCCTCTGTGTTGTGACGTTATCACAAACGATATTCTTCCTCTGTATTTTTCCTTTGCATCTACCTTATTTAATGCAACCATCAACCTTCTCAACTGCTCTCATTCATTCAAATCTCAGGTCAGAAATACCCAAACATAAACATCAACCGCTTCTTAAAATCCTCAAAATCATTTGATCAACACATGCAACATGAAACTTAACAGTGTTCATAATCATGCACAGATCACACATATATAATTCATTCATCCACAAACGAATATTTGTTTTACAAGTCTTTAATAACCTTACAAGTCATAATACATCAGTACACTTAAACTAATAAACCTTAAAAGGTGGCTAAAGCCTTAAGTTCTCAAAAATCAATCTTAAGAATACAAAAGAAAACAAGCAAACTGGGGTGCCGCCCTGTCTCTTGACTTACTCACTTTCTTGTTCTTCACCTGAATGGGACATAATTTGGAGGGGGTGAGCTTAAAGCTCGTGGGTAACAGGTTTACAATTTAGAAACAAGCAAAAAACCTTTTTGCACAAACAAATCTTGTTCAGTTACAAATCGTGTATACATTCGTCTTGTCAAACAAATCGTGAGCACATCAGAATGGTTTGGGTGGATCCAAAACAGAACGTACTACATATTTCCCTTAAGGGTCCTGTGTAGCCGTGAACAAAACGTACTATTGCAATTCCAATTTATGGTCTTGCGTAGCTGTAAACTTATGGGAGTCCATGAAGGAGCTCCATACTACTAGCGGGCAGGCAGGAGAAATCTTTAGACAAGTGCACTTGACTTAACTTAGAGGACCACTACAATCTCACATAACACACATATTTCATGATCTTGAATACTTACTGCCCAAAATGGCAATTCTTGGAAACTTGATTTTCATATCCAAAAACATGATTTCATAAATTTGCAACTTTTGAAGAAAACATTTTTGTTTTTAAAACATGCAGCAACAAATACACCTTTTTGCTACTCCAAACAAAAAACAAACAAATGCACATTTAAAGAAAACGTTTATGGCTTATTGCTTCATCATAACACTATAACCCACCTTAAAAATCCTTCTTTGCTTAGGTATTGGACTTAAGGATGTCTTTCCTCTTGCTTCTTCTGTCTCTCTTGAACTCCTCCTTGATTTCCTTCATAAAAGACACAACTCCCATTCAACAGAAATTCGGATTTGACTAACCCATAATGCACATTCACTAAAAATGGATTCTAGAATACTTAACCCATATATTTCTTAAGCTCTTAGAACCAAAACCTTTCAAAACTCCAAGAGATTAAAATCGATTTACCTTGAATCCTCACCAAATAATGAGATCCTTGGCTATAAAGAAAGCTCTTTCCTTCCTCTTTCTTTTTACCTTCTTGAGTGACCTCAGATTCTCTCTTTAAACCTCAGAAAAATTGTGACTTAGTTAAAAGCTCTATTCTTCTCACTCTTCCTCAAAACCTCTCTTCTTCTTTTCTTTCTCTTCTTTCTCTCCTCTTCTCATTTTTCACTATTCTAAGATAACAAGACAATAATTCCTTTTCCCATTTTACCCTTAATGAGTCCCAAAAGTCCACTTTACCCTTCCTTATAAGCTTAGGCTCTTTTGATACTTAAGTTACATGCCAAAAATGCCCTCAATTCATTCTTATGCATTTATTTCACTAACTAGAGAAATAAACTTTTACTCATATTGTACTAAATAACTAATCTCCAAAAATGATTCTATCATGATCCCTAAACTTATTCTAAGGAAAAAATTCAAATCTCATGCTTATTCTATAAACTATTATGCTTAATTTAAAGAAAAATTTCGAGGGCCAACAGGTGTTCTTTATAATTATGTCAAGGTACGTGCATTATAAACATGTTATGGCATGCAGTGGCAATTGATCCCCAATCTGATTCACATTTACATAAGTCACACGTATGAACATTCGTTATAAGTTGAAACTGCTAGAAATAATGAGAAGAATGAAGATCTATCAGAGTGTAAGAAAATGAAAGCTTGTCGATATATTGAAATAAGAGATGCTACATGGTTTGATATGTTAGACAAAGACTTAGTGTATTTATATTTGTAGTTATATCAGCGAATATGATAACATTATTATGTTGTAGTTATATATTTTGAATTGAAATGGATGTGAATATGTTTTTGTGGATTAATTGAGAAAGAAATAGAGATACCATTAGGCAAGACAGGATTGAAAGTGTATAAGTAAAGTTTGATGAAATCAAAATTTTTTATGACCTTGAGAGGTTGAATTTGGAACTAGGATGATTGTTTGATTATCGTGTTAAGAGTTTATGATTTAGTGTAGGGTTATATCATTGGATTTGATATTAGAATTTCATGATGGTATGTAACTTATATTGCTGGATTAAAGGACAACATACTTATGTAAGATGAGATAAATGATAACGATATATGTAGAAAACCTCAAGGTTAAGTTGATCAGTTATTAGGAGTACATGTCTGATAATGTAGTTGCCTTGATAAATGATGTTACTAAGCACATATGTATTATAAGCTTGGATACAGTATAGGGGTGATCTAAAACATATTGAATACTCTTAAGTCATAGTCCCCATAGTTAAAATTCTAAGATAACTCAGAGTAGCGTAGTGGAATCATGGATTTTGGTGGATGTATTAAAATGGTTACTACTAAGGAGAAGTAACTTTTGTATAGTCATATAATACTCAATTGTTATCTAGAACTGATTGAGTCGAGGTACCATAAGCTTAAGATATAAATTGATGACTTCTCGAAAACAAATCTCTGGATAAGATTTAATGATCTTGTTGTTACATACCTTAATTAGAGTAAATGAACATGCCTACTACTTTATTGAGCTTTAATATATAGAACATTCTGATTAAGTAAGACATGACAGTAATTGATCTCATTAAGGTGTTATGAATGGTTGAAAAGTAATGATGAACATAGTTGATTGATAAGGATTATGTGAATGGTACAAATGATTGAGGAGAGAAATATTTTTTTTAATAAAGAATTTTATCGAATTATATTAGGTAGACCAAATGTTCCATTTCTAGGAATAAATAGATATAGAATGAATTAAAAAAAGAATATTGGTTTCAAATAAGTATGAGACTCAGGCATGACAAGCTAAACATACTATAGAGAGCACATATGTTTTGTTTGTTGAAAAGTATCTAAACTACATTATTGGATTCTTAAATTTGAGATGGCACTATTGCTATTGCTAGAGGAACTTAAGACCACAATGTATTCTATATTAGTATGTTCAGAAGGTACAAGTTAGAATTGATGCTTGTGTTATCAGTTCGAAAAAATTAAAATTTGTAAATAATTTGAATTATATGGAGAAACTAGTAAGAATGATCAGACCTTAGGATAGGTAGTTTGTAACACCATACTACCATAGAGTATATACCCGAACATCTAGAGGACATTCCAGAACATACCCTATGATAATGGCAAGTTAGAGCAAACACTACCACTTATTGGCATCATACAGAATAATAGAATACTTTAAAACTCAACTCCTTATTTAAAAGCAGCTCTTCCATTTCATTCTCTAAGATAATTTACATAGTATCCATTAAAACAAGTATTTACATCACTAAAACATTTAAGAGTTAACTACTCTTTATATAAAGGTTCTATATGATAACATAAACTATATAATAACAGTATACTACTCCTCATACGTCAGCTGATAGACCTTTGGGCCATTTCTTAATCCAAAACATTCTTTTAGAGTATCTTAGGAACTAGGTCTCCTCTCTCATACCTGAAAAACCACGTAATTTTGATGAGTTTTGCGAACTCAATGAGTGAACAATCATTGATGCTCATGTCAAATACACATATATCTCACATATAATCAAATTCACAACATTCCTCATCTCAATAGGACATCATGAATGTCACACATTCCATATATTCCTTTCAGGCATAATTTGATCGTGCATATCGTAACCAATCACATTATCAACAAATACACATATATGGCATGCCACTTTTTCATCACAATTTAAAAAATCGATTAATACATATACATATATATATATACAAATGCAGATGCATATGAGACTCCACATTCGTTTTTAATTATTGTGACTGAGCACCTTTCATTATCCCATATCCTTTGTGGATATCGAGCTCTTTTCAAATGCTGTCCCGTACCTATTATGCATATCAGGCTCATTAATCACAGAGCCAAGCTCTACTTGCAGATTTATGAGCTTTAAGCTCTTTCAGACTGGCCACTTCAATCCCAACGCCTTTATCTAATCTTGCATATCAATGTGATGCATCAAATCAAAAAATATTCCATCAACAACATTTATTCATGATGCACAATTAGAGCCTCATGTTCATCGGACCTAAGTCCGGCATTCAACACTTATGTTGAGTATTTAGATATCTTGCATATTTATATACAATCAAAACACTTCCTATATATTCCCATATTTTAAACTCCTCGGACTATAAAAGTCTCAAATTATCACAATCAGATGATTAATAGTTCAATAACTGTGAATTAAACAGAAATATATCAATCATAGTGAGAACATCTAGGTTACTCACAACATGCTCCAGATTACGCTATTGCCTGGATAGATCGACAATGTTAAGATGATGGTGTTCTTCTCAAGAGTCTAAAATCATAAATTCACACATAATTCATATTACAAAGTTGATCATTCAAACACATATTCAATCATGCGCATATGTATATGCCATGTTCAATACATGCTCAATGACATTCCCAGGTTTTTTTCCTTAATCACAATTCATAATTATTCAAACATTGTCACTTGGATATGTCTTGTTTGCACTTAGGTTTACATTCAAAAAAACTTGATTATTCTAAGTTCATTAATCAATTGTTCAATCAACTTACTCAATATCCAATTAGGTTCATTTCAAGCCTCATTCGAGCTTAAATGCATTGTAGGAAAGTACCTTATCATTAATTGTTTCAAACATCACTTAAAAGAAAACATTTCATGTTCAAGCCTTGACCACGATCATGGTGGGACATACCACAATCATAACAGAACCTTATGCGGCAGGCTACATTGTCTACCACAATCATGATAGAACCAAATTTTACTAGGCCACGGTCGTGTACTAAAGGCCACGATCATGCCCTACATGTTTTCTCCCAATTCTGCCCAAATTTATCAAACTTAAACACATCATTTACACTTCCAATTTTCAAGAATTCATGCTCATTTATACAACCTCATTTACCTATTATTAAATCAATCTCCAAATTAATAACAATTAATTCTAAATCAATAATTAGAATCCAATCAAACCAAAATTCAAGATATAACAATTCATGATTCACATCATAGTCATTTAACATCTTTCATGCCCTAAGACATGTCAATTGAGTGCATATGCTATCTTTGTAATGTGTACAAATTATAATTCGTGTGTGTATGCTAATGATATGCATGTCAATATAATACACTTTCTTAAATTTCCCAATGCTCTTACTTATGTGAAATGATCTAGGGTTGAACCTTACATATGTTTCAGAAACTGGATATTACAATTCTCCCCTCTTAATAGATTTCGTCCTCGAAATTCTTACCTGATTGATCAAACAGTAGGGGCATTGTCTCCTCATATTCTCTTTCATTTTCCATGTAGCCTCTTCAATTGAATGATTCTTTCATAGGACTTTAACCAATGGAATAACTCAGTTTCTCAACTATTTATTCTAATAGCCAATTATCTTTATTGGTTCCTTAACATAACTTAGATTACTTGCAATTTCAACTTCCTAAGCTAGTAACACACAAGTCGGATCAGACCGATATCTCCTGAGCATACTCACATGAAACACATTGTGTGTCTGAGCCATTTCAGCAGGTAAGGCAAACTTATAAGCCAATGGTCTAACTCTCTCGATAATCTCATATATACCAATGTATTTAGGGCTCAGTTTACCCTTTTTACCGAGCCTCAGCACTGCTTACCAAGGTGGCACTCAAAAACACCTTATCTCCCACTTGATATTCCATATCTCTTTGGTGCTTATCCACATAACTCTTTTGTTGATCTTGTGCCACTTTAATTCTACCACGAATCAATTTCACTTTATAAACAGTATCTTGGTTTAATTATCGGCCTTCAATAATCCTTAACTCCTCTTCATCCTAAAACAGAGGCAAACAACACTTCCTGCCATATAACGCCTCATACGGTGCCATTCTGATACTACTGTGATACTAATTGTTATAAGTAAATTCAATCAGAGCTACATACCGATATCATGCTCCTTGAAACTCCAAAACATAAGCTCTGGGCATATCCTCAATAGTCTTAATAGTTCTCTCACTCTGTCCATCTGTTGGAGGATGAAATGCAGTACTGAAGTTCAACTTCATACCTAAAGCTGTCTATAGACTACCCAAAATATCGAGGTAAATCTAGGATCCTGTCCAATACAATGGACATAAGAACTCCATATAATCTTACCACCTCATTCACATATCTTCAAGCTAACTAATCTAGTGTATTAGTTTCTCTCATTGATAACAAATGGGCTGACTTTGTCAATCGGTCCACAATAACCCATCTAGCATCATGTTGCCTTGGAGTTCTTGGAAAACTCGTAATAAAATCTATAGTGATCCTCTCCCATTTCCACTACGGAATGGGCAATGACTGTAACTTCCCAATCGGAGCCTAATGTTTTGCTTTAATCTATTGGCAAGTTAAATACTTAACAATATAATCAGCCACTTACTTCTTCATCCCTGGCCATCAGAAATGTTGTTTTAGCATATTGTACATTTTGGTAGTACCAGGATGCATAACATCGGCTACTATGTGTGTTTCTTCCAGGATCTCTTTTCTCAAATCATCAACATCGGGTACACACGATCTCTGCTTCAACCACAATGTATCATTTTTCAATTCAAATTCAAAACTCGAATTCACCTTCAACTTCTCAGTTAACTTCACCAA
The DNA here is from genome assembly GCA_027575705.1 of Erythroxylum echinodendron. Taxonomy (NCBI): domain Eukaryota; kingdom Viridiplantae; phylum Streptophyta; class Magnoliopsida; order Malpighiales; family Erythroxylaceae; genus Erythroxylum; species Erythroxylum echinodendron. The sequence continues at coordinate 17,301 of JANZXR010333493.1, read as the reverse complement.
TTCTGGATCTTTGCTTTGAACTTTTCTAATTATGTCATGTAATATAGTTAGTTCTTGGCTTCAATGTAGTTACTAATGCCTCATTTTGTCCTAGTTTCGACTCAACATTCAATTCTCTCAATTGGACTAGGTTATGTAACCTCGATAGTTATACTTGTGCTACACTGCTATCCAATTTTCTACTTAATACATCAGCTACAACATTAGCTTTACTAGGTTGATACTCAATTTTGTAATCACAATCTTTCAAAAATTCTATCTGCCTCCTCTGTCTGATATTCAACTCTCTCTGACTTAATAGATACCTCAAATTTATATGCTCAGTGAATATTTGAAAAGTTTCACCATACAAATAATATCTCCAAATCTTCAAAGCAAACACCACTACAGCAAGTTCTAAGTTATGAATCGAATAGTCAAACTCATGAGACCTTAACTGTCTTGATGCATATGTAATCACTCTACCACACTGCATCAAAATACATCCTAACCCATGATGTGAAGCATCACTATACACTACATAACATCCAGATCCTCAAAACTTCTCTGACATTTATTATTCCATCTGAATGGAAACTTCTTCCTTATAAGTTTTGTTAAAGGGGCTGAGATCAGTGAAAACCCCTTGATAAGCAGGGTTGGAGAACCTTATTCATCAAAGTTGTAAAAGCAATTAGAGCATTCGTTAACCTAAACGACATCACCAAAAACTCAAAGTGCCTATATCTCATTCTAAATACACTATTCGGTATATCAGCTTTAACTCTCTTTAACTGATAGTACCCTTATCTCAAGTCTAACTTAATGAACAGTTGAGCTTCCGTAACTGAGCAAGCAAATTATCTATCCTCGGTAGAGTATATTTATTCTTCACTGTCACCCAATTCAACTAACTATAATCAATATATAACCTTAAGTTCCATCTTTCTTCTTTATAAACAATACCAGAGCTCCGCAAGGTGACACATTGGGTCTAATAAAACCCTTATTCAATAACTCCTATAATTGTGTCTTAAGCTCCTTAAGTTCCACAAGTGCCATCCTCTATGGAGGAATTAATATAAGAGTAGTCCCTGGAACAAGGTCAATGGTGAACTCCACTTCCCTTTCTGGGGGTAAACCTGGTAATTCAGTCAGAAACACATCCAAAAAATCCCTAACAATAGGAATATCCTGAATAGTTTGTTCATTCTGGGCATCAACTACTTGGGCCAGATAAGCCTCACATCCACCTCGGATCAGTCTCAAAGTACTCACGAATGAAATTATTCTGGCTAGCATTGCTTAACTAACTCCTCAAAACACTACTATCGGTTGAATAGTGTTGAGTGTAATTTTGTAACACAATCTACTTATTTTATGCTCAAAAATCGCAAGTGAATGGGTCGTGACTTGTAGTTAAAAAGAGCAGCTATCGATCCCACAGGGATTGATGCCCAAACACCACTTAATTTAGATAAGACTTTGTTTAATAAACGAATTTTTTTAATGCAATTAATCTAAAAATTAAAATTAAAATTAAAAGACTAACACAAATCAATAGCCAATACTAAAATGCAGAAAAATTGGAATTAAAAAATCTAAAGAACAAAGATTACTTTTTTCCCTTATTTTATTAATCGAATTATGTCTCACCTAAAATTTCTGAACATGTTAATTACCCTCTCTCAAAGTGCAACTAATTATCCCTAATCGAATTAAAGGGAATTAATTGGACGATCTCTCAACCTATCCAATGACTCTACCGATTCAACTAGTTATTAAACTATCCTATAGGTGATCAATTGACTTCGTCGAGATCTCTCTTCTAACGTATCAATTAATGCGATGATTGCATGTTTATGGGTTGCCAACTCTCGTTGTACAATCCTACATAATTAATCTTACTCACTCTCTCGATTTATTGTAAGATAACAAATAAAGTCAACAATCATGAAAGACAACTTCATTCAATTTAATGAAATAGGAGTTCTAACAAAATAGTTCAAAAGCAATCCTTAAAACTGAATCAGCCTAACATGGTCTCTATAACATCATCAACATTCAAACAAACCATTTTACAAAGAATAAAAGAAGTAAAATTGATGGAAAATTGAATAAAGGGACTCCTTCTCTTCTTTGCCCAAATCCAGAAATTTTGGTGTTGATGTGTTATTTTCCCCAATGTTGATGATGATCCTCAACTTCAATCCTTCCTCAAGGCTCCAAATATATATCTTCACTTAATAATGGTGTTTCTATAGAAGGGTTTCGTCCCTCCTTTAAGATGGAGGCTTAATTATCCTTTAACAGTTCCAAAACCCTAAGTTTAGTGAAGCCCTGCGTTATGACTCGGATTATAATTCCTATGATCGTGAGAATTGGCATGATTCCCACGATCATGGGAATTTGCAATAGATAGACTCCTCTTTTCATTTCCTCTTTGATCTCTAGCTCAATCTCTAAGTTGCTCCATCTTCCTTCCTACATAAAATTAGTCAATTCTTACCCTAAATTAACATCAAACATAAAAAAACAACAATGGAAATCAAACTAAATGAAAACATACAAAATGAATCCTAAACTACAATAATAATCAAAAATTATATAAGAAAACACATGTAAATTACTTAGAAAAACATAGACTAATGCACAACTATCAATTAGGGGATTTAAGAATAACTTCCTTAGTATAACAGTTCATCATAGCCCTATGTGCAGTGAGCCAATCCATACCGAAGATGAGGCCTATCTCTCTAAATGGTAAAATTATCGAATCGGCCTTCAACTCTGCTTGATCAAACTGAATGATAAATCCTTTACACACCTCACCAATCACTGTAGTACTACCTACCGGAGTACTCACTTCTAAACCAAAATTTAACATATCTCTCTCATAATGCACTTTAGATACCAGATGCAATGTGATGAATGAATACGTAGATCCTGGATCTACTAATGCATATACTTCAAAATTAAAGACATTCAATATACCTGCTACTACATCTGGGGAGTTCTGTGCCTCTTGTCTGGTAATGGCATAGATTGTGGCTTGATATTGCAGTTAGTTACTTCATACCTCAGTCCTGACACTAGGCCCTGCTGATTGTGTTCTGCCTCTACCTATTCCTCTCTGTACTAATCCAGTAATTCTACTCTGCTGGACTATTGTCTAAGTCATTGTTCCTCCTCTCATTCCAGACTGTGGTTACAAAGTCTCGGGACAATCTCTAATCTGATGCTCATAAGAGCCACAATGGAAACAAGCTCTTGATAACCTCCAACACTCTTCACCATGCTTTTTGCCACAGACAATTAGGTATCTATTGGGACTTCCCTCTTGACACTTGTCCTCTACCTCTACTATTCTGAACAAATCCACCTCTCGGTCGAAACCCTGATTGTTTAGATCTAGTCTAGGATCAAAATGATCTGTTCTGACACTTAATGAAACTCCTGCCAGAATTGGCCTAGGATTCACCCTGTCTTTTCACTCTAGACTCCTATCTATAATCTCCCTGAACATCTTTTAACAACTGTTCAATTCTGATCGAAGCTGGTCATAGTTTCATAAACTACCTAAATTAGAAATAGCTAGCCTCATTCTGATTTCCATGTTCAACCCATCCTCAAACCATCTACACTTGTATTCTTCAGTAAGAATCAAGGTAGTAGCATACCCCATTAATTCATTGAATCTTATCTTGTACTCTGCTACGATGAGCTTGTCTTGTTTCATCTCCAAAAATTCTTTCATCTTTCTATGCAAGTAAATCTTCGACATGTAATTCTCTTTAAACACATTTAGAAAATCATCCTATGATAAACTATAAGGCCTGGTGGCATTACTTGGAATAGTCTTCCACCATTGATATGTTAAACCTTATAGTAGTGTGACCACTTAATCAAATCTTTCATCTGACTCACAATCCAGCATACTCTTTCAGCACGTTCTAACCATCCTTCAACCTCAGCAGGGTCTGTACTTCTATAAAAGTCCACAGCCCCTGCTTTCTAAGCTTATCAGACCTCCTCTCTCTCTTCTCAGAAATTCTTAGAGGCATTTATGCAAACTTAGGTATTGGAGACTCTCTACTGGCTCCTACAAACTCTATATCAGTTGACTCTCTAACTTGATTTCCTATAGTGGATGACCTATAACAAAAATAATTGTGATCAATATTTGAGTCTCTCACTATATATTATGTCTATATGCTTATATCTATCCCTATGGATGCCAAACCATACTCTGATACCAAAAATTATAACACCCCATTACCATAGTGTATATGCCCGAACATCTAGAGGACATTTTAGAACATATCTATGACAGTGGCATGTTAACGCTACCACTTATTGCCATCATACAGAATAACATAATAATTAAAAACTTAACTCATCATTTAAAAGCAACTCTTCCATTTCATTCTCCAAGATAATTTACATAGTAGTAATTAAAACAAATATTTACATTACCAAAACATTTGGGAGTTAACAACTCTTTATACAAAGGTTCTACATGACAATAGAAACTACATAAAAATAATCTACTGCTCCTCAGATGTCAGCTAACAGACCTTTGGGCCATTTCTTAATCCAAAACGTTCTTCTAGAGTATCATAGGAACTAGGTTTCCTCTCTCATACTTGAAAAGCCATGTTGCAAGTTCGAAGAGTTCTGCAAACTTAGTGAGTGCACCATCATTGATGAGCTCACTCATGTCAAATACACACGTATCTCACATATAATCAAATTCACAACATTACTTATCTCAATAAGACACAATGAATGTCACACATTCCATATATTCCTTTCAGGCATAATTTTATCATGCATATCCTAACCAGTCACATTATCAACACATATATGGCATGTCACTTTTTCATCACAATTTCATAAATGGATTCATAATCAATATATATACAAATGCAGATGCATATGAGACTCCACATTCATTTTTATTTGTTGTGACCGAGTGCCTTTCACTATCCCATATCCCTTACAGATATCGGGTTCTTTTCAGATACTGTCTCATACCCATTGTGGATACCGGGCTCATTAATCATGGAGCCAGGCTCTACTTGTAGCTTTCTAACCTTTAAGCTCTTTCAGACTGGCAATTTCGGACAGAACACCTTTATCTGATCATGCATATCAATGTGATGCATCAAATCACAAAATTCCATTAACAACATTTATTCATTACGCACAATTAGAGTCTCATGTTCATCAGACCTAATTTCAGCATTCAACATTTATGTTGAGCATTCAGATATCTTTCATATTCATATGCAATTAAAACATTTCCTGTGTATTCCCATATATCAAACTCCTCGGATTATAAAAGTCCAGAATTATCATAATCAGATCATTAACAATTCAATAACTGGGAATTAAACATAAATATATTGATCCTATTGAGAACATCTAGGTTACTCACAATACACTCCAGGTTACGCTTTTGACTGGACGGATCGACAATGTCAAGATGATGGTGTTTGTCTCAATTGTATAAAATCATAAAATTCACACATAATTCATATTACAAAGTTGATCATTCAAATACATATTCAATCATGCACATATGTATGTGTCATGTTCAAAGCATGCTCAATGACTTTCCTGGGTATGTTTCCTTAATAGCAATTCATAATTATTCAAACATTGCCACTTGGATATGTCTCACTTGGATATGTCTTATTTGCACTTAAGTTTACATCTCAAAATAACTTGATTATTCTAATTTTATCAATCAATCATTAAATCAACTTATTTAACATCCAATTAGGTTCATTTCAAGCCTCATTCGAGCTTAAAAGCATTATAGGAAATTACCTTATCATTAGTTGTTTCAAACAAAACTTAAAAACAACATTTCATGTTCAAGCCTTGACCATAATCATGTTGGACATTAACACGACAGTGATAGAACCTTATGCAATAGGTCATGATCATAGGAACTCTACCACGATCATGATAGAACCAAATTTTACTAGGCCAAGATCGTGCCCTGCATGTTTTCTCCCAATTCTGCACAAATTTATCAAACTTAAACACATCATTTATACTTACAATTTTCCATAATTCATGCTCATTTTACAACCTCATTTAGGTATAAACTATACTCCAAATCTAGCTTAAAATCATTCAATTGATATCTCACAAATCATGGTCTTTCATGCATCAAAAATCAAACCAGAAATTATCATACATTATCATGCATGTACTCCTAATTATTTCTGAATTCAAGAACACTATATTGACATCTTTCTGTAGCATAAAGCCACCTTCTTTATACATCAAATTCTAGTCTAATTAATCCATGAATGAACCTATAATTTCATTTTTTTCAAGAATAAACATAAAAACTTCCAAATTCTTTCAACATATTTCTAGCCTATATCATCATCAACATCTCATTCATTTCATTCCAATTCAAGAATCATTCTTATACTATTAAACATGCCATGAATATTAGATTGCTACTTACTTATTGGACTTCTAATATAGCTCAAAACTTCAAATTAATCTAACCTTCCAAGTAAGCAAAATCAACACAACCTTAAGATGAAAACAAGTTGAGTTTTAGCAGCAAGATGGAGGTAACATTAAGCTATTTTCTTGGCTATTTTGTGAAGAACTAAGGTCTAACTTTTGTGCAGAAATTTGAGCTAGGTTATAAGCAAAACACAGAAAGAAAGCTTTATACAAGTTTCAGTGGTGAAGGAGAATGAAGGTAGCAGAAACATGGTTATTGAAGCTTACCTCATCAATATGCTAGGTGTCAACATTTAATCACAACATTTGTCTTAATGCATAGAAGACATTTGTCTAATTAAGTTGCTACCATTAATCCATATATTAAATTGCCATATGTCACCAATTAATTAGTCCATAGTTCTCGTAATTATTGGTCCACTTGTCACACAATAATTGGTCCGTTTTTTAATTAATTACTAGTCCATTTGTCACACATTTATAGGCTTAGTAACCCTAATTTTTTGTATCAATTTATCCTACCACTAGGTATTTGTCCTAGTCCAAATGTACATATTATTTCATCAATCTTCAAATTATTAATAATTAATTCTAAATCACTAATTAGAATCCAATCAAACCAAAATTAAAGATATAATAATTCATGATTCACATTAAAGTCATTTAACATCTTTCATATCCTGGGACATGTAAATTAAGTGCATATGCTATCTTTGTAATGTGTAAAAATTATAATTCATGTGTGTTTGTTAATGATATGTGTGTAATTGCAAAATAATCTACTCGTTTTACGATCAAAAATAGCAAATGTACGAGTCGTGACTTAAAAAGCAGATATCGATGCTACGGGGATTGATGCCGAGACACCTCTTAATTGGATCAGACTTTGTTTAAGAAACGAAATTATGTAATGTAAACAATCTGGAAAATTAAATTAAAATTGAAAACTGACAAAAAGCAATAGACAATACTAAAGTGCAGAAAATTAGAATTCAAGAATCTAAAGACTAGAGAGATTAATTATCTTTTAATAGTCCAGAAACCCTAAGTTTAATGAAGCCCCGCATAATGTCTCGGATTATAATTCCCACGATCATAGGAATTTGCAATAGAGGGTTCCCTCTTCTCTTCTCCTCTTTAATCTCTAGCTCAATCTCCAAGTTGCTCCATCTTCATTACTACAAAAAAATAATCAATTTTTATCCTAGATTAACATCAAACATAAAAGAACAACAATGGAAATCAAACTAAATGAAAACATACAAATTGAATCCTAAACTACAGCAATAATCAACAATTATGTAAGAAACATATGCCAATTACTTAGAAAAATATAGACTAATGCACAACTATCAATATGCATGTCAATATAATATACTTTCTTAAATTTCCCAATGCTCTTACTTATGTGAAATGATCTAGGGTTGAACCCTACATATGTTTCGGAAACTGAATATTACGGATAGGTGTCATTTTTATGATGTTTTAGGATTGAATTTGTTATGTAATTAGTGTGCATTTGAGTGTTAAGTGTGTGTTTATATGTTAGTTTGTGTGTTTTAGTGTTTTACGGGTTAGATTAAATCTTTATGTTTAAATGTTATAGTTTTAAGATGCCGTGATATGTTTATTAGTGTTTCAGGGTAAACAGTGAAGAACGAAGAATATTTAAGGACTTTCCAAATCCATAGGCCACGATCGTGCACAGCAGGCCACGATTGTGACAGAGAAGGACAAGCCAGTAGTATCCAAAAAGTCTCCAAGTTAGGCCACGAGCATGACATAAAGGTTAAGGAGCCAGCCACGACCGTGGTAGGCAAGGGGCCACGATTGTGCCTTATGTCAGGCTGATACAGAAACTCAAATTTTGAGTGAGTTTTTGGACCGTTTCGACCCCAACTTTGACCTATCACCTACAAAGTATAAATAGAACATGATAAGTCTTTAGAATAAAGATGGAGACATCCCAGGAAGAATTTTGAGCAGCCACCCAACGAAACCCTATAAGAGACCTTAAGAGATCGAGAAAGAGACAAATAAAGAGAGAAGAGGAAGATGACACAGACACGTCTGCTTCCTAGATTAAGAAGCTTTCCGAAGTCACAGCCTCCCATCATCCCGTCATAGTTTTGGTTCCTATGTATTTCAATTTTATTTGATTATAAAATTGATATACATAGTTGATTATAGACTGCATTGTGGTTAATGTTCTATATTCACCTTTGGATTATTATTTTGACTTAATAAAATCTTATCATTTTATGTGTTCATTAAATTAATTGTGATTTATTCTGTGCTTAATATCTCAATAATAAACTGAGAGGGTGAATCGAAAGAAAACAATTAATTTAGGCTAACGAGAGTTAGGCAGATTAATAGATCCAGAATTAAACCAAGTTGGTAAATCTTATGTAAAGAGATCACCTTAGGTTTCCAATGGTTTATTAGAGAACTTAAGAACTAATTAGGTTTTGGATAGGTTGGTAATTGAGAAATTACAATCTCCCATAATCTGATTAGGGTTTACACTTTAGGGTTCAATTATAACTTGAAAAAGAGTAGTTGACCCTAGGATTTCTAGAACTGTTAATACAATAAATCATAATTGGTTAGGTTGTCGTTAAAGATAGGTAATTTTTCCTTTCTCTCTTTCGGTAAACACATTAGGTGGAACTTAGGTGTGTGATCATTGTTCATTAACTAGTTAAATTCCATTACTATTCAATTTCGTATTTAATTTGTTTATTGTCATCGTGATTGATTTTAATTTTGTGTTAATCATTAATCGTTATTTTGTTGATTGATTTGGTTTATTTGGTCTAGTGTTGATTGATTTGGTTTATTTGGTCTAGTTAATTCTTTTATTTTAAGTTATTGTTTGTTAATTATTGTTTAGTAGTACTTTCGACCTTAGATTTAGAACTAGTTAGCCTTTATCATGGGATTGATATCTTAAGTACTACAAAAATGACCTATGCGCTTGTGGAATTTACCAAGGTTATAAATAGTAAAACTTTGCACGTGTAACCTTACGATCAATTATACAATTAAATCGGGTGGTAGTAAAAAATAAGTATTCGTTATTAAGAACAGACGATTTTTTTGGTCAATTATAGGGGACTCAAGTGTTTACTAAACTAGATCTGAGATCATGATACGATAAATTGAAAATAGCAGAGGTTGATGTACTAAAAAGTGCATTTAAAACTTGATATGGCACTTTGAGTTTCAGTGATGCCTTTCAAGTTGACTAATGCCCTAGTAGTTTTTATGGCTTTGATGAATAAGGTATTTCCAACCTTATTTAGATCATTTTGGTGATTGTATTCATAGATGACATTTTGGTTTATTCGAAGAATAGAGAGAAACATTCTGAGCATTTGAGGTTAGTCATACAAATAATAAGAGAAAAATAGTTGTATGCCAAGTTTCAGTAAGTGTGAATTTTGGCTTGATCAATTAGGTCATATAGTATTTGGACAGAACATATAGGTAGACCCAAAGAAAGTAGAAGCAATGATGAAATGGGAAACTTTGAGAAATGTATCAGAGATCCAGAGTTTTCTTGGATTAGCTTGATACTACAGAAGGTTTGGTTTTCATTGATCTTAGCCTCTTTGATAAAGCTTCTATGGGAAAATGTACCATTCAGATGGACTAATAAATGTTAAATAAGTTTTAAGGAATTAAAGCATTGGTTAATTACAGCACTAGTATTAGCTATTCCATCTAGATATAGAGGTTATATAGTGTATAATGATGCTTCACACAGGATTAGGATGTTTTCTGACAAAGTATGGCAGAGTTATTGCATATGCATCGAGACAATTAAAGTCTCATGAGTTTACTTATCCAGTTCATGATTTAGGACTTGCTGAAGTGGTATTTGCTTTGAAAATTTGGCGACACTATTTATATGGAAAGAAATTTTAGATATATGCTAATCATAAAAGTTTGAGGTATTTGTTGAGTCAGAAAGAATTAAATATGAGGCAGAAATAATGGATTGAACTACTTAAGGATTTTAACTACATAATCGAGTATCACCCAGGTAAAGCTAATGTTGTAACTGATGCCTTAAGTAGAAAATCCAATAATAGTATGGCACAGATACAGACATCGAGGTTACCAAACTTAGAAAAATTAAGAGCATTGATTGTTGATTTAAAGTTGGGACATAATGAAGTATTATTGGCTACATTAAATCTTAGACCAGTATTATAAGAAAAAATTAGAAAAGCCCAAATAAAGGACCCAAAATTTGTAGAATGAAATGAGAAGTTGAAACTAGATTCGAATTCTGAGTTTGAATTTGGAAATGATATATTATGATTAAAGCAGAGATTATGTGTACTTGATATTGAGGAATTAAGAAAACAGATTTGAAGGAAACACATATAGCTCTGATTGAGTTTGCTTATAACAATCATTATAACAGTAGTATCGGTATGGCACCATATGAGGCGTACATGGCAGAAAGTGTTGTTCGCCTTGATACTGGGATGAAGAGGGGCTAAGGATTGTTGAAGGCCCAGAACTGATCCAAGATATTGTTGATAAAGTGAAACTGATCCAAAATAGAATTAAAATAATACAAGACTGACAAAAGAGTTATGTTGATCAGCACCAAAGAGATATGGAGTACCGAGTAGGAGATAAAGTGTTTCTGAGAGTATCGCCTTGGCAAAGAGTGCTAAAGTTCAGTAAAAGGGTAAGCTGAGCCCTAGATACATTGGTCCATATGACATTATCGAGAGAGTTAGACTATTGGCTTACAAGCCAGCCTTACTAATTGAGATGTCTCAGATTCACAATATGTTTCATGTGAGTATGCTCAGGAGATATTGGTCTGATCTTACAGATGTGTTACGAGCATAAGAAATTAAAATTTCAAGTAGCTTAAATTAGATTGAGGAACCATTCAAAATAGTGGGCTATCAAATGAGGCAATTGAGAAGCCGAGTGATCTTATTGGTGAAAGTCCTTTGGAGAAATCATTAGAGTGAAGAAGCTACATAGGAAACAGAGGAGAACATGAAAAATCAATACCCCCACCTATTTGTTCAATCAGGTAAGAATTTCGAGGATGAAATTTCTTAAAGAGGTGAGAATTGTAATATCTCATTTTCAATACTAAGGATTGGGACATAGGGTGCTAGACCACTATATATGAAAAATAGTAATGTGAGATTATGAAATGCATTACGTTACATGCATATCATTAGCATAAGCATACACACACATGAAATTTGATTTTTTAACACATTGTAAATACTATTTATTGACTCAATTGACATTTTTCTGGGTATGAATGATTTTAAAATGATCATAATGTGAATTTATGAATTATTATGTCGTGAATTCTAATTTGGTGAATTATAATTATTAAATTAGAATTTTTGGTGAAATTTAAAAGATTTATGAAATTATGGGTATTTTTGGATTAGGAAAATTACCAAGTGGCAAGATAAATTGATTTGTGGTAGTAGAAATAAATGGTGCATGGTAGTGGAAATTATTGACAAGTGACATTAGAATTTAATGAAAAGTGTCATAGAAAATTAGGTGACAAATAGACTGAAAATTTAGAGATAAATGGACTAGTTATTAAAACAGCCAAGTGGGAACCATAATAAGGTGACATGTGGCAAGTGACAAGTGTCACAACATTTGTTACTCACCATACTCACCCACGACACTAACCTATTTGAAAGACCATTGTCATTTTGTCTATCATTTTGATTAATACTCTCATCTTCTTCATTTCTTCTTCTCTATCTCACGACACTCTCTTCTCACTAACCCCTCATCACGTTGAGCTTTGCTATCATCTTTTACCAGCCACTCCAAGATGTTGTCTTCATCATCTTGTTACTAAAAGACCTAACATATTTCACCCTTAAATGTTGATGATCGTGTATGCTTGAGGCTAGGGTATGTGATCTTCAAAGGTTGGAGTTAAAACAAGTCAGTGCATTATTATGGATCTTGATGGCTTTGTTAAATGAAAAATATATAATGATAGTTAGAGGTAGAATGGTCATAAAAACAGTGATGAATGAGTGTTGAACGTTGATGAAGAAATGTCTTGTTTTTATGTTTATGATAATTAATTATCTATTAATTGCTATAAGGATAGTTTGAGATGGATTGATTTAGTGAAAATGGAATATGATAAGTGCAGAAATTCTAATGAATGAATTGATAAATATGTTCTATTTTAGGGAGTATAAAAATGTGGGTTATAGGTTATTTTAGAAATGAATTAGATTGAGTTTTGAAGTTAAAGAAGAGGCAAGTGTAGTTCTTGAAATAAGAAGAACTAGAATTTAGGAATGATAAAGAATAATGATGATATGTTCTGTTTTTGTATGATTGATGAAAAATGATTCATGATTTGTTTCATGGATGGTTATAAGTTAGAAATAAGGTGAGAATGCTAAAGATATAAAGTCTAAATGATGAACAATGAAGAAGATTAGTTTGATTTATAATGAAAGATATAAAATATGGAAAAAGTTAGAAATACAAGTAGGATAGGATTAAGTGGATGATAATGAATCAATTGAGTAGAGTTTTGTGAGTTTTGATGCAATCAATATGGTAGTTAGATTAGTATGAAATGAAGTTGCACAAATGGATATGAATTTTAGAAAAAATTGGAGTGTTAATGATGTTTCTATGTATGTTGAATTCGTGGAAAAATGAAGGAAGAAAGGCAGGGCACTATTGTGGCCTTCAGTGCACGATCGTGGCACCCATCCCACGACCGTGACCAGTTGCACAAGCTTCTGTGATAATTATGAGAAGATCCACCACGATTTTGGGCAAGGCCAAAACGTGAAATGATGTCTTTTAAGTGATGTTTGAAACAACTAATGTTAAGGTACTTTCATATGGTGTATTTAGACTTAAATGAGGCTTGAAATGAACCTAGATTGATGATGGATTAAAAAATTAAATGTTAATATGTTAGGCTGTTAATTAAAGTTATAACTTAAGCATGGATGGTTGATATCAATGAAACAGTATTTGGAAAAATTTTGAATGTTATAGGAATAAAAGTGATCTTATAAATGTTAATGTGATTCAAAGGAGATGAATGATGTATATTAGGAGATGAAATAATATATGTTTTACCTCCTTTAAGACGTATGGATAACATATTTGTTTTTGCTTCTAGGTTTGTTGAGATGGCATATTTTGCATGTTCTAAAACTAATGATACAACATATATTCTTCATTTGTTCTTTAAGATATAGTACATTTACATAGATATCCTAGAACAATAATAAGTGAAAGAGATGTTTGGTTCTTAAGTCATTTATGCCATACTATAAGGAAAGAGTTAAGAACTAGACTCTTGTTTTCTACTGTTGTACGTCCTTAAATGGATGGACCAATTAAACTAATTACTATTCTACATCCTTAAATGGATGGACAAATTAAACTAATTACTATTGTACATCCCTAAATGGATGGACAAATTAAACTAATTAATGGGACATTTACTACTTTATTGAGTACTATCATTCATTCTATTGCATCTTATTCTTCAAAATTGTGTATAGATTTAATCCTTTAACTTTGTTTGATTTCTTTCCTTTACCTACTAATAAAAATGCTAATTTGGATGGTAAATGAGTAAGGTAAGCCAATAAGGGGCGAATAAAGGTTATTTTTTAACATAGAGATTAGGTTTAAGTTTATATGCATAAGGAGAGGTTTCTTGTTCAAAGGAACTCTACGTTGTTGTTGAGTAAGTTTTACCTATAATAAAACCCTCAATATCGACAAGTATATGGATCGTAAACTTGTAGTATTAAAGATGTCTATCCTATAAGGAAATAGTTAGAACTAAATGAACCTAACTTTCTCTAAGGTATTAAAATCTTATTTGAATGAAAGTAAATAACATGAATAAATCAAATAAAATCAAGTAAATAATCAATATCAAAAGACCTGCCAAAATTAAGTAAGGACTATCAAGTATGAATGCACATGATTTATTCTTTCATTATTTTACTCCTCTAACGATTACTGATTCAATTATATGTCAATCTTTGATTTTCAAAGGATTTAATTACTCTCTCTCAAGACATAATGACAACAACACGTCGTAACGCTATGCCAAAATAAACTAGACATATTACTATAACAGTGGTGAGTTTAGGTCGATCCCACATAGAGTGTTCAGTTAGATTTTGAAATAAAAATAACTGGTGTTTAGGTTTTGAGGTAGGGGTTAGTTCAGTTTAAAATAAGAAAATAAAACTAAACTAACTAGTAAAAGCAATTTAAAGAAAACATGTAAAAATGATGAAAGTGGTGAATTGATAAGTGTAAATTGCATTGTGTTTTAAGTCATAGTTTGATATGTGTTTAGTTGTTAATTCAAACGTTTAGTATATGCTTAGGTTAAAATTGCGTTAGTTTGCTAATTATTTATGTTTTAAATGTTTTATGGGTTAGTACAAGTCTTTAAGCTTAATTATTATGTTTTTGAGGTACCTTAATGTGTTTGCTAGTGTTTCAGGGTCAACATTAAAGAATGGAGAAGTTTCGGAGACATTCAACTTAAAACAAAGGCCCACAATTATGGCATGTAAGGCTGCTATCGTGATAAAAGCACCAGAGTTGGATCACAATTGTTGCCTAAATGCCACGATAGTGAACAAAGCATAAGGAGCAACCCACGATTGTGGCTGCATGCCATGATCGTGACAGAAGCCCAAGAAATGGCCCAAGATCATGGCCTGTAGGGCCACATGTAGACACTCAAGAATGTCAAGTTTTGAGGAATTTTTTGGACCTTTTAAACCCAGGAAAAACCGTAAGGCTACTCAGAATGTAACACCCCACTCCCGCTGAACCCGAACCCGACATCGATGGTGATATCTGAGTCCGTATCCCGTGAGGGCGGTGTGCGACATCACTAAACAATCGAAAGTCGGTATAAATTTTTAAATTTTTTTTAAAACCATAAACATAAATTACAACATCACAATGAAATCAACAGAACTTTTATTAGCTACTTGGTCCCATTTCAAATTTCAAAATACAATCATTCCCAATTCAGAAAAATTATTACAGTTAAAAGCGATAATTATCCTTAGGTACACAGAATCACTTTATACGGTTGCAACAGATTGCATCTTAATCTCTAAGGGAAAACTCTATTGTCTTTACTGTGAAATCTCCAATTCCCAAGTAGACTATTATCATTGGTATTATAATTCCTCCATATTTTCACATTTATCAGTCCATATGATTTTCAAATTTTTCCTCAAATATCTCATCAAAGGGCTAAGATCGGTAAAAACTACACTTTACCAGTCTCGGTTAATATCCAATGTACAACTCGCCTACGTTCCTGAAGATTTCTCACTTTATCATTACCTGTACTTTTCTTTGGGTCTCCTAATATGCCAGATTCAGATATGATACAGTCCACATTTCATTTGATCAAGCTAAGATTTATTCTCTTATACACTTGGCACATAATTATTCCCACTTACATGATTTGTAAGATTTCTTCAAGTATTCAAAATATTTTTCTCTTCTTTTCAAGCACATTTGATATTGCACCCATGATCATAATCACTAACCAATCCTAACAAAATTGAAACACTTTATTCTTCCATACTATAATCCTGTCAGGGGCATTTTTAACTCTAACAATTATAACCCAAATTTTCTTATGCCCATGAGTTGGTTTCTTAATTCTTTAAGAACTTATTTCCTCAATGAGGTAGTATTATCTCATGAAATTTTCAATTTCCACTTGACTTATCTCTCACGAATAATTATTTTCCCTATTCTGTAGTTTTCCCCAAATTTCACTTCGACTTATTCTAAGGTCTGTTCATTCATACCAGTTTCTCCACACATTGCAATTTATTTGCAAACATAACTTCTTATATTGGAAACACATTCACCAAATATGCTTTGTGGTTCCTAAACCGACTATAATGTCGATTAAAAATTCACTTCACATTAGCAAGAATGTCTCCTTGAGTTCTAAAATCCGCTTATATAGTTGGATATTTTTCGTCAACACAATGTATACACTCTCAATACCCTTTTCTAATTCTTATGCTTGAGTCTTCACTATGGATGTAACTCCGATAGTCACTTTTGAATCACTATTTATTCATTTCACATTTGTTCCTTCATTGATCATAAATTGAATTAATCGACTTACTGACCCTATCTCAAAGTTTTCTTGGTACTAACCTCGATATTGCTTATAAATCCTTGTCAATCAATTTTTTCTCATGATTACTAGTCAGTCATTCTTTATACCCCAAGAAGAAGCTTTTCAATTCGTATCACAACCAATATGATCAAAACATCCTCAATAATAAAGTTCAATGAGGCATTAAGCAATTTCATACACTCTAACACCCTAGTCGATACCAAATCTTTACTTTTTGCCAAGTCTTCAATTTATCACATTTCCTAATGTTACACATATATTCCAATTGATTCTAGATAACATATCTCTCCTTGTTCCTACCCATAATTTGGGGTTTGTCAAATGATCATAGAAACCTATTTTCGTAGGCCAATGTCCGGCCCTACACTTTCTTCCTCACATTAACACATATATTGTCAACGATTTTACTCCAGTTTTCTCGCACTTACCTCTTCTGATACCTTATTTCATAATAATTGAACTGTCACTTTGTGTGCACTCACTCTTCTCCTTTGATTCATTACTTCATCATTTTTTTTCATCCATATATGTATCCTCAATCCATTTAGAATTATAGAAGCAAAATCATCAAATAACTTAATCTCAATATCACCGATATATTATTA
>JANZXR010333475.1:0-26773 GCA_027575705.1 Erythroxylum echinodendron | reverse complement strand
CTCTAAAAATCACAAAACCCTAATGATCCTCTCCAAATTCCAATTTTTCACTCACAAAACATATTTGCAAAATTCCCCATTTATTCACACTTATACCGGGAAAATTGTCATGAACGCATATACAATAAATTTTTATGTGCACATATCACTGTTCACGAATGCATGAGCATGAGATGTGTTTTCCTAATTTCTCTGATTTACCTCACTTGGACCCGTTTCTCTGGTCCGACCCGTTCTATAGAAACGGGATGTTACACTAGTGGCATGTGGAGTAGCGTTTGTATTGCTTGGTGTAGCCTAATATTGATAAAAAATACTCTGTATCTCCTTATAGCATCATTACTCTAGTCATTACACCTTTATACATATACTTAATAACCCATATATACTCTGTATCTCCTTATATCATCATTACTCTAGTCATTACACCTTTATACATATACTTAATAACCCATATATAGGTTATAGGCACTCCCTTAACTTCTAAACACCTTCATATGATTTCTTAAAGTATTTATAGGTTAAGCTATCTTTCCATATAATATTCTATTAATCTTGTAACAGAATGTAAAGCTTTTGTCATGGACCTTCCTGGCATGAAGCCAAACTGATTCTCTGAGATAGGTACATCCTTTTTCACTCTCTTATCAATTACCTTCTCCTATAACTTCACAGTGTGACTAAGTAGTTTGTTGCCTCTATAGTTCTTATAACTTTGGATGTCCCTTTTGTTCTTTATAGAGGAATTAGTATACTAAGTTTATCTAATTTGTTACATTAATTCAATAGAACATGAAAATTTGGAAAAGTATTTGTCACATATTAAGTTTGCTTATAATAGATGTGTTCGTAGTGCAAATAAATTTTCACCTTTCAAAATTGTGTATGGTTTTAATCCAATAATTCCTTTAGATTTATCACCGTTACCTGTTCATGTAAATTTAAATGATCAAAAGAAAGCGAAACTTGCCAAGAAAATTCATAAGAGAGTAAGGCAAAATATTAAAAGGAGAATAAATAAAAAATGATAACCAAGTTAACAAAGGGCGATAACAAATTGTTTTTAAGCTTAATGTTTGGTTTTGGTTGCATATGGGAAAGTGATTGCAATGATAAATGATAATGCATATAAGCTAGATCTTCCTAGTGAGCATAATATGGATAATATATTACTTTGGATGTTGTTGATTTATCTCCATTGGATGTAAGTGATGATTCAAGGATGAATCCTTTTAGGGAAAGAAAGAATGATGATAATCTAAAGGGCATTAAAGGTACAACAACAAAATCTGATTCATTTAGCATTAGTAGAGATCTAATAACAAGCTAAAAGGACTAATGAAGCTCTAAATGGTATAATTGAAGGCATATAGGCCAAAAGTCCAAATTGCTCTAAAGAGTTAAACCAATCCTCTAATTCTAAACTAGTTAAGGAATAACCAATCCAAAAGTGCCCAACCTTTTAGGGTTGTTTCTATTCAACCACCCAAAATTATAAAATTTTCTATTGAATAACCAACTTTTTAAAAATTTAACAATTCAATTTAAGATGTTAGTTCCATTTGTTATTTGTTAATTTTGCTAACATAATCCTTGTTGCTTATGACATATAGATGTTCAAATATAAAATAGTGACCATGTTTAGTGTTACAAAGGTTTTCCTTCAAGCACGAACTTGTCCTACAAGATTCACCCTTGCATGACAATCCCACTTAGCTCCATGAAAGCAAGATTTAAACTTGTCCTATGATCATCAACCAACCTACTTGTCCTTGAATGATTCACGACCCTTGCAGTGTTTCACTCTCACACTGTTGCACAAAAACTATGAAAGAACTAAATAATCATAGAAAAAAAGAACATGAGAAAGAGATACAGATAAAAAGATAACTTTTATTACTTCCCTTAAATTATACAAAAGGAATACTCTCTAAATCTCTAAGTGTCTCCCAAACTCACTTTTCATAAGAAGAGTAATGCTCGAATGAGCTATTTATAGGCACCTCTAGATGACTAAGTTAGAATCCTAATAGAACTCTACTAGATAAGATCACAATCTTTTCTTTACCAGATTACATCATACTAACTAATAGATGACATTCCCATCCAATTAGGACTGTATCTAATAGGATTAAGCTACATCACAATAATAAGATAAAAGATTACGCCAATGTAGGAATGATCTATCCATATCCACGAAGATCTCCTCTTTCTTTAGATGATCCTTCCATATGATCTTTATCTCTTAGAGCTAATCTTCATCCATTGTGATCTTATCCACCAAATCATTAAAGATCTCCCCATCTTTATCTATTGATCATAAGTCATCTAAGCCAATAGCATATTGGTCGGTCCAATACTTACCTATATTAACTCCATTATCCATGGTCCGTCCATTTGAGCTCACATTAAGTCTATTAAGAACTCAGCCTTAACTAAGTTAGCTCGTACAAGGTTTGAAACTCTCCTAATTGCATCATGCTTGATCTACTTGCTAAGTAACCTTGGAACTCTCGCAAATTCCCTTCATGGTTATGATCCAACTAACCTTCCACTCAAAGTTCGTTTTAAGCATTCTTTTAGTCTCACATCCAAATCTAGCATCTCGTTAAAGATTCCTGCCAATGTGCACCAATGCATGCCAATGCTTAACATTGCCCCTTTTCCTCCTTGCCTTCTCATAAGTTTTTGCCTTATTCCATTGTTCCATGTGTCGAACCCTAGTCAAGGCTCACCAATGCCTACACGATTATGTTATCTCAAACTTAGGGGACTAACAAACCACCCTACTAAAAGAAATCAATGCCCTCGTCGAAATAATCTATGGACACTCCTCCATTTATGGTTTCCTTGAAGACTCTTTAGCCATTGGCACAACTCCATCGGGTGTATCCTTGCTTTTTTAGGAAGCTCCTTCATAAATCCCATTGCGCCTAACACAATAGTGTTGTTGAGGTAGACTTCTTCCGTTGAGTCCTCGTCTCCCTCTCCTTAATCCTTCGTAACCATGGAATTTACTAGCTCCTGACCTGTCTTCCATCTTGGGCATTCTTGAGAAAAATGCAGCCCTTCATAAATGAAGCAAGCAATATCCCGTTTTGATTGTTTCTTACCTTCAGAAAATTCAACTACCTTCTCTTTGCCTTTCTTAGAGCCATTCCACATCCCACCATTCTTTGTACCCTCGTAGCTAGTTTAAATTGGTGGTGGCACTTGCGGATCCACCAAGGCATCCATAGTCGCTATTGCTCTTAGAAGGTCTTTCACATTTTGCCTTCAAAGCTCCATCTGTGCCCAACATTGCATGCCACTTATGAAGTTGAACAACTTGTCCTCCTTTGAAATGTTTCGCACATAGAACATCAAAGATGTGAATTTCCTAACATACTCCCACACCATGTCATCTTGCTTTAATCTATTCGAAGCTTCCTTTGCTAGCTATGAAGTGTTATTGGGGAGGGACTGATTTGTTAGCTCCTCTTCATCTTCTTCCAAGTGTTGATGGGAGGTCTACTTGCACTGATGTCGTTAAAGGTTCTCATTCTCCACCACAACTTTGCATCCTCAACTAGGTACATTGTCGTGATCGACATCTAATCTTAATTAACCACCTTTGTCACTACAAAGTATTGCTCCATGTCCCATAAGACATTTTCAAGATTTTTGGCACTCTCCTTGCCGTAAAAAACTTATGGCTCTCGCACCTTCACTAAAGTACTTTATACTCTTCCAACATCTTGTGTTGCAATGACATGCTTTAGGATTGCCACCTCGAACCTAGGCTCTTCTTATACCTTCATCAACTCCATTATTTGATGCTGCAATTGTTAGATTTATAGCTCCAACATCTCGAATCGAGTGTTATAACAAATGACCTCCTCCTCCCCTTAAGGAATCAGACCGATGAGTGCCTCCACTCTATTGATACATTCCATCAAATTGCTACCTCCTACTATCTCAAACTATGGCTTTGATGCCAATTATTGCAAAGGTTTTCCTTTAAGCACAAACTTGTCCCATAAGATGTGCCAATCGCTTTGCATGACAATCTCACTTAGCTTCTTGAAAGTAAGATTTAGCCCTGTCCCGTGATTGTTGACCAACCTACTTGTTCTCAGAAACCTCACGAACCTTATAGCATTTCACTCTTACACTCTTGCAAGAAAACTATAAAAGAACTAAATAATCATTGCAACAAAAGAACACGAGAAAGAGATATAGCTAAAAAGCCAACCTTTATTACTTCGCTTAAAGTATACAAAGGAATACTCTCGTAATCTCTAAGTGTCTCCCACACTCACTTCTCATAAGAAGAGTAATGCTCAAATGAGCTATTTACAGGCATCTCTAAATGATTAAGTTAGAATCCTAATAGAACTTAGAATCCTAGTAGAACTCTACTAGCTAAGATTACAATTTTATCCTATCTTATCTTTATCAAATTACATCATACTAACTAATAGATGATATCTCCATCCAATTAGGAATCTATCTAAAAGGTTTAAGCTACATCAAAATAACAAAAAAAGATTACATTATATAGGAATGATCTATCCATAACCATGAAGATCTCCTTTATCTTTAAATGATCCATCCACATGATCTTTATCTCTTAGGGTTGATCGTCATCTACTGTTATCTTATCCGCCACATCATCCAAGATCTCCTTATCTCTATCTGTTGATGATGACTCATCCAAGCCAATAGCACACTGGTTCGTCTAATGCTTACCTATACCAACTCCATTAGCCGTGATTCGTCAACTTGAGCTCATATTAAGTCCTTAGTCCATCAAGAACCCAGCCTTAACCAAGTCAGCTTGTACAAGGTCTGAAACTCTGCCAAAACTCATACCATGGTTGATCTACTGCTAAGTAACCTTGGAACTCTCACATATTCCTGTCATGAGTATGATATAGCTAACCTTCCACTTAAAGTTCGACTGAAGCCTTCTTTTGGTCTCACTTCTGAATCTAACATCTTGTTGAAGATTCCTACCAATGTGCATGAAAGCATGCTAACACTTGACATTAACCATTTTCTTCCTTACCTCCTCACAAGTGTAAACCTTGTTATGTTGTTCCACATGTCGAGCACTGATCAAGGCTTACCAATGCCCACACGATTCCGCTATCTCAGACTTAAGTGTCTAATAGTTAAACTGTAGTAGAGAGAATTTTTAAATGGACACCTACTTATAATGAACAACAAAGATTCCATTAGCTAAACTAGTAGTTGTACTTGTTGTATAGCATACTTAATACTATGATTTGTTTAGTTAGTGCACCTTTGTAGGTATAGGGCATCCTTTCATCTTTTGTTTAAGTTTCCCCTACTTGCTTTGCTTTCTTCTTATTTGTCCTAGATATTTCTAAATCGTTTATGGTTTTATGGTTTTATAGTACTTTTAAAATTGTTGGGCATTTCTTGATTATTGCTAATGTCATTATTAATATTTATAAAGGTAAGAGGACTTTGTTTAGTCCATATGTCTTGAATGAGCCCATTAAAACCTTCTTTAAATTTTCATGTTCATGCCTTTGGAAGAGGCCTACTTAAAATATGCAATAGAATTTTTAAAAGTATTTGAAATAGCTTATTCCATTTGATGAATCGCATTAGAAAGATAAAGATGAAATATGCTTAATACATAAAGAACATTGCTTAGATACAATTTGTAAAAACCCAGTTCACTTTTTTTGAGTTTAATAGAACCCAATTTGCATAATCAAGATGTATTTAAGTTCTTTAATTTGCTTTGTGTTATTAGTTAATATGTTTTATTGTAATGAGACTATAAGTTAATTATAAAGCCCAAACCATGTTAGTACCTTTTTCATGTTAGGATTCCTTAAATTTCTAACCTGATTAGGATTCCTTAAATTTCTATTCTGATTAGGATTCCGTATGATATTAAGGATATGAATTGAAATAAGATTCATATAGTCCTAGTCCTAGTTAAAGGAGTATTAGTAATTAATGTTTGAATCCTTATTACACTTAATAAGGAATTTTAAGGAATGTTCTTTAGGACTAGTTTTCTTTCCCTTTTAAGATTCTAATTCTTAGGGATTTAAGTATATAGAAGGCTACCTTATTGATGTAATTTGTACATCTTAAAATAAAAAATCAGTTTGAGAGTTTTCTTCACTCTCTTTGAGAATTTCTTCTTAGTTCTTTAATAAAACTTAATATAATCTTATCGAGACAACTAGTGGAGATCAAAATTTATATAGCTTTGGTTCTAATTAGTGGGTTTGGTTACAGTCAAGTTTGATTACTTTATCTAAAAATAATCATAGGGTTTTAAGTTCTTATGATTCTAGTTTTAGATTGTTTTCATCCTAAGGTTCCATTATTTAGTATTATAGTTTTGGCTCTTGAAATTAGGTCCCATCTATCCTTTAAATGTTTATTTATTTCTTCTTATTTGTGATTGTGTTTTTCTTCATTTATATATCCAAGTCCCTATCCTCCACATTGACTTTTTACATTCTTTCTCAATCAATGTTTTTTTTATTCTCATTTCTTTTATATTTTTGATTTATTTTGCATCGTATATACGTAAATCAAGAAAGGAAAAATAAAGAGAAAAGAAAAAAATAAATAATGCACATCAAAACCTAAAATTTAATCCTTTGCTAATTTAAAAAAGATTCTTAATTTTTTTTTCATCCTTGTCACCTTCTTGTTTTTATTAACCTATTCTTATGTCAATTCATCCCTGTTACTTTCTTATTGATTTTGCTTCCTTTGTTCTTTCTTTTTAATAACAATTTTCATCAACCAAAGTTACACATCCCATTATTGCTTATTGTTTTGGCAGGACCATTGACAGATTTCTTCCTAAAGGGTTATAATGGGAAATTGAGTGGTAAAAGGCAAGACTAGTGAGAACAACAATGAGAAAAGCCAAAATTTAGTAAAACATGAGTGATGAAGTGACATAATCATGAGTGTTTACATGTAAGGGGGAGCAAACTTTTTTTACTAATAATTTCTTTGTAGATTTAAACATGATTGGTGGTGGATATAACGCATACCTCAATATCAAGTTAATCATAAAGGCAATCCATGATTGATTTAAGGTTCTAAGCATAAGATGGGATAGTTTAGAGTTCCCAACCATAAATTCTCTAGGAAACACACATTTGAGAAGGAGAAAGAAGGGGATTCTGATTATGATGAGATTAGTTCTTTGAAGACAAAAAGCATTGGTTCAAAATGAATAACAACTTGGGTAATATTGAGATAAAAATCCCTACCTTTTGATTGAAGAGTGATCTTGAAATATATTTAAAGTGGTGGATGAAGGTAAAACATTTTTTTGATTATCATAATTACTCTAAGGAAAGGAAAGTTAACTATCAATGGTTAAATTTATAGATTATGCTAGTATTTGGTAGGACTAGTTTGTGATTAATAGGTACAGGAATGGTAAGAGGCCTATTTGGTCATGGGAAGAGATTAATATATTGATGCGTAATAGCTCACACCTAGTCATTATTATAAGGGCATGTAGAAAGTTATAAGCGTTGGCTCAAGGTTTTGGGAAAGTATATGATTATTGTAAGGAGTAGGAGATAATCATGATTAAGGCTAATGTAAAGGAGGATTGTGGGGCAACTATAGCTAGATTCATTAGTGATTTGAATAAAGAGATAGCTGATGTGGTGGAACTGCAACATTATGCAGAGATGGAGGATTTGTTATATAATGCTATCAAGGTGGAAAGGCAATTGAAGTCTTAGGGTGTTTCTAAACATGGTTCAACTTATAGCTTCTTATATAAGTCAAATTGTAAGGACAAAAACACAACTTTAAAACCTGGAGAAGATGTTAAGGCAAAAGATTTAGTTGTTGCTTCTAAAGGTAAAACCAAAATTCAATAAACTTCTATTTCATGTTACGTGAGCACATCTTTCATACTAGTTGCTATGTGAAGAATGAGGTATGCATCAAAATTATTGGTGGTGGTAGTTTTACAAATGTTGTTAGTGGAAAGGATACATTTGGCTATATTAAAGCACCCTAAGCCATATAAGCTAAAATAGCTGAATGAATGTGGAGAAATTAAGGTGACAAAGTAGGTGTTAGTAGCATCCTCTATTGACAACTAAAAGGATGAGGTTCTTTATAATATAGCAGTCAATGCATGCTTGTCATATACTCTTGGGACATTTGTGGCAGTTTGATAGGAAGGTCACTCATGATGGGTACCAGAATAGATATTCCTTTGAAATGAATAACCAAAATATTGTGCGAGCACCTTTGACACTATAGGAAGCATATAAGGATTCTATTAGGATAGCTAAAGAGTGGAAGATGAGAGAAAAATAATTGAGCACTCAAAAAAAAAGAAAAGAGTAATAGAACAAGTGAGAATGTGTAGAAAATTGAAAGAAATAATACAGGTTATGGATTATAAGATAGAGAGAAAAGTAAAAGAGTTAGTGCTTTTGTTAGTTGTAATTAGATTTAAATTTCTACAATAGTAAGGTAAAAACTATTTATACTTTCATACAAGGATGTTGGCTTTTTAACTAACAATTTGGTTATTTCTCTATTACAAGAATTTTCATATCTACTTTCTAAGGAAATACCACATGTTTTACCTCCTTTAAGAGTTATAGAACACCAAGTAGAATTCATTCCCAGTTCAACAATTCCTAATATACCAACCTATAGAACCAATCCTGAGGAGACAAAAGAGATTCAAAGGCAAGCGAAGTAATTAGCATAAAAGGGATTTACAAGGGAGAGCTTGAAGTTTTTAAAATCCTAAGGTAACCTTAATAAGAGATGTGCCAAATTTTAGATTTGATTGACACATTTTTGATATTTGAATAAGTACAAAAATGGAAGGGAAAACATCGTAACTGATACATAATCTAGCAGGTACATATTACCTACTCTATTGCAAACTAAGTTAATTGGCTTTGAGTTTATTAAAGATCCCTATGTTAATGATGATGATTTCAACCACGTGTGGAATGCATTTTCTAAATGTACATATGGTGAGAGTTATAGACATGATAGCTTTTTATTTAACAAAGGAAAATTGTGTATTCCTATACATTCCTTCCATATATTACTAGTTAGAGAGACTCTTGAAGGTGGCTTAATGGGACGTTTTTGTAGGTAAAAGACTTTTGGATATGTTGCATAAATATTTTATTAGCTTAACATGAAATATGATGTGCAATCTATTTATGATAAGTGTATAACATGTAAGTAAGCAAAGTACAAAGTAATGTTGCCTAGTTAGTATATACGTTTACCTATTCCTATTTAGCATTGGATTGACATTTATATGGAATTTTTATTATGTTTGCCTAAGATTCAAAGTGGTAAGGATATCATATCTGTTATTGTTGATATTTTAAGTAAGATCGTGCATTTTATTGCATGTTCTAAAATGGATGATGCAACATATATTACTAATTTGTTATTTATGGAAATAGTACATTTGCATGGGTTGCTTAAGACAACAATAAGTGATAGAGATGTCAAGTTCTTAAATCATTGTTTGTGTACTTTGTGGAATAAGTTAGGAACTAAACTCTTAGTTTTTATTATGTGCATCCTTGAATGGATGGATAATGTGAAATTTTTAATAGGATACTTACTATTTTTTTATGTGCTATCACTAAAAAAAGTCTTAAAACAGTAGGAATTTTTTTCTCATGTTAGCTTATTATATTACATCTTGTTCTCCTTTTGAAATTGTTTATAAACTTGAAATTTTAACTATTTACCTTTGTCTACTAAAAAACAAACCAATTCAAATGGAATTTATAAGTCAGATTTTATTAGGGAAATGGAAGCAAAGATTCATGCTAACTTAGAGAGAATGATAGAACAATACGCCAGGCAAGCTAATAATGGGCATATCAAGGTTGTTTTAGAGATGGAGAATGGGTTTTATTTTATATACGTAAGGAGAGGTTTCATGCTAGAAGGAAGTCTAAGTTGCAGCTTAGGGGAGATGGATCTTTTTACTTGTTAGAGAAGATTAATTAAAATGCCCAAAAACTAGATTTTTCTAAGCAATTGTGGCAATATGAGTGCTAATTTTAATGTTGATGATTTATCTTTTTATGATATAGATGATTTAAAGATGAAACTTTCTAGGAGGGAAGAAATGTTGGAAGCTTGCACCAATACCAACTTCCAACCATTCTTGTGATCATTTATAAAGAATTGAAGGTCCAATGATTAAGGAAAAGACCAACACATGAAGATAACTTTGTAAAGGTTAATCATGGTGAGCTAGAAAAGAGACTATTCAAGAAGCATTGCCTATATTAATCACTTTTCTACATATTATTAGATGGAATATGCTCAATACATGATAATAAGTGATGTGAACCTCGAAGGATGAACCTTGAAACCCAACAATTGCACAGTTGGAAGCAAGGAGTCCAAGAAAGCCAAAGCAAGTTTTAGGACAAATAAACCTTTACCTAATGTATATATAAGGCAAGAACCAAAGGTATATGATAGGTTTTGAATGCTGCAAGATAATAATCTTAATAAGTTCACAAGTTCCTAAAATAACAAAAGATAAATTAACCTTACTCAATGAATTTTGAATTTGTTTTTGTAGTTTCTTGAACAATACAATGCTTGCATTGATATAGGCATTAGTTAGGAGCTAATTAAGGCAAGAAATCATCCTAATTGAATAATTTGACCAAAATCATTATTTGATTGAGCTAATTAAGGTAGAAATCACTCCTAATTTGTTTAGACAACTTGCACACATTTTTTAATTTCTCCCATGAATCTTGGTTTGATTGAATATGTCTTAGAATGCTTGGAAAAGATTGGAATAACTTAGACACTTGTTAGGCTTCTTGGCTCAGCTTAGATAAGATTTATTGAATACTTTCCAAGCTAATTAGAGTTTATTTAGTCCATATCCCTTTAATTAGCTCATTTATAACTTCCTTTATTTTCCTGGCTCTAGCTCTTGTAATTAGGCCTCCTTGAATGCTCAATGAATCCTTTAAAGCTTTGCTTAAGCTAGCTTGGTTCTCATCATTCCCCCACTCTTCAAAAGGATTCATCCTCGAACCATCACTTACATTAAGAGAGATAAATCAACAACATTAAAAGTAACAATTACATTACCATATTCACTTGGAAGATCCAACTTGTAGGCATTGTCATTAATCTTTGCATGCACTTGACATGGGTCATCTCCTCTAGGATGCAACTTTGATTTTTTTTTATAGTGGAAATCTTTCCTTGTACAAATGAACCCAGACCTAATCACCATGTTTAAATACCACTTTCTTTCATCCTTTTTTATATTGAGTTTCATATTGCTTGGTCTTTTTCTCAATATTCAGTCTTATCTTCTCATACAATGCTTTGATCAAATCTGCCTTCCTCTTTCCATCCAAACTAACCCTTTCCTTAATTGTTATTGGTATCAAATCTAATGACGTTAATGGATTAAACCCATATATAACTTCAAAAGGAGAGTAGTTTGTTACCTAATGGACACTCCTATTGTAAGCAAATTCAAAGTAAGGCAAACATGCCGCCCAATTCTCTAAATTTCTTTGTATGATGGCATGCAATAAGGTAGATAAGTTCCTATTAACAACTTCAATTTGACCATTGGTTTGGGGATGACAAGTTGTTAAAAATAATGACTTAGTTCCCATCTTTGCTCATAAAGTCTTCTAATAAAAACTTCATATCTCTGTCACTAACAATACTCCTTGGAATGCTATATAAATGTAAAATCTCTTTGAAGAATGAAGAAGCTATATATGTTGCATCATCAACTTCATGGAATGGAATGAAATGAGCCATCTTTGAAAACTTGTCAACAACAATAAAAATTTAATCATTTCCCTCTTTTGACCTAGGTAAACCTAAAACAAACTCCATAGAAATATCAACCCAAGGTTCACTAGGTATAGGTAAAGTGAGGCATAACTTTAGAATTAGCTTGTTTATAAGTAATACACTTTCACAAAGTCTCTCTACATCCCTTTTCATGTGTGGCTAGAAGAAGTGATCGCTTAAAACATATAACGTCTTTCTAATCCCAAAATGCCCCATTAAACTCTTACCATGTGCCTCCCTCACTAATAATTCCCTTAAAGAAGATTGAGTAATGCACAACTTATTTTCTCTAAAAATGAAACCATCATGCTTATAGAACTTTCTAAATGCTCCATTATTCCATGCCCTAACTATGCTAGAAAAGTCATGGTAATTAGCATATAATTCTTTAATATACTCAAAACCAAGTAATTTATCATCAAGTTTAGAGAGTCAGATATACCTCCTTGACAAGGCATCAACCACAATGTTCTCCTTACCTTGCTTATACTTAATGACATACAGAAATGTTTCAATGAACTCTATCCACTTGATATATCTTTTATCTTTTATTTTAACTTCCCTTATCCCTTAAGACGTTTCAACGATTCATGATCTATGTGTTTTGGTAATTCTTTAGGTCAAAAATATTTTTGCCAAGTTTTCAATGCCCTCATTGAAGCGTATAGCTCCTTGTCATATGTTAGGTAATTAAAAGCTACCCCATTGAGTTTTTCACTAAAGTCAAAAATTGGATGCTTTTCTTCCATCTAAACAACTTTAATACCTATTTTTGAGGCATCACACTCAATTTCAAAAGTTTTTGAAAAGTTAGGCAATGTTAAATAAGGTGTTAACATAACCTATCTTTAATCAAATTAAATGCATGCTCTTGATCACTACCCCACTTAAAATTTTCTATATAATTTCAGTGGGTGGTGTTGCAATGGTGCAAAAATATTTTAACAAAATGCCTATAAAAGCTAGCCAACCTATAGAAACTTCTTACTTTTGTGACCGACTTACATGTTGACCATTTTTGGATAGCCTTTGTATTATCCCATATATTTGTAGGTCGAACATGATTTCTCCGCTTACTCAGAACATTTTGATCCCGCCAAATTATAGAAGCTTAAGGTAGATGCCTTACATGAAATGAACAATAAGTGAATATATATATCCTATCTTTGAATGTTTGAGAGGATGGAGAGTGGAGTTAGCATTTATCACACTTTTTGATGGTTCTTTGAAATGAAGCAACTGTTGATTTTTAGGTTCTTTGAAATGAAGCACTTATTGATTTTGGTTAAATATGTAAAGAATAGCTTGTTCATGGAGTATTATAAGTTTCAAGTTCTTAGGTTGTATTTATTGAAATGATCTTTGATGTCTTTGGCTATTACTTAAGTAGCATCAAAATGAAGATTCCACTCTTTCAAGGGAGAAATGATTTTGATGCAAACTTAGATTGGGAAAGGAAGGTGGAGCTTGATTTTGATTGCCATGATTACTCCGAGAAGAAAAAGATAAAAATTATTGTTTTAAAGTTTACTAAATCTCTACCAATCATATCAAATACAAACATCAATCCAAAGGTCTTTATTATGGTTGTAATGGGGCCAGGCCAAGGGTAGGAAAAAGGAAATTTGTAGTTTAAAACCACAACACAAATTAAACATTTAAAATAGTACTAAACAATGAACCATAAAACACTTAATCCTTTCCTCTTATTTAACTAAATTAACATTTCCCATTTTTACTTCTCTCTTCTTTTTTTCATTTTGTAGTCATCTTCTCTTCCTTCCTGTTCTTTTCTATTTCTTTTTCTTCTTTTTTTCGTTACTTTTCTATCTCTCTTTTTTACTATATTTTTCATCAAGTTTAGAAGATAAAAATGTAGAGGAGAGACACAAATTATTACAACCCTACGCATTCCTAACTCAAAAGCCAACTATATGCTTTAAGTCCCCCACACTTGTTCAAACAATTATTCCCTCCAATCATACACATTCAAATGCTCAACTTGCATTATGTTAGGTACACAAAAAGGATAAATAATAAGGTCAAGGCCTAAATTTTGGGTTTAAAGAAAGAAAAGGTTTCATGTTAAGCTCAAAGGTGGTTCAGTAAAGGTAACATCTGGTGGTTTTTAAAAAAAAGGGGTAAATCCTAATTACCTTCACCATTTCAATATTTGCATAAGATTATAAGATCTTAACTAGTATTTGTAAGCAAGTTCTAGAGTTCCTCAATTATAAAAGAACACTCTCAATAAAGACTACTTGAATTTGGTGTTTAATAGTTCAAAAAGGCTCAAATTCTTATCAAATGAAAAGTTTCCTTCATATATCACAGCAAGTTAATATCCTTTTAACCGAAATCTATGTCAATTAGTCTAAGCATGCAAGTATACTCATTCACTCATATTATGCATTTCTAATCCTGATCGAGTTTATGTCATGAACATGAATAAATACACATTAAATGGGAAAACAAATACACAACACACAATCAATAAACATTTTTTTTAACTAATAACCCCTCACACTTAAAATTCACATTGTTCCTAATGTGATTAAAAAAGTAAAAGAGGTATCTAGGACACAAAATAACACGAACAAGAACAAGCATTAAAACTAAAAGATATTAAACTAACAAGAAAATGGATAGAAATACGATACAAAAGTGTTTGTAGTGGCTGTGTCGATGCAGTGTGAATCATGGAAATAAGCATGATGCATATTGAGAAGCAGTGAACAACTGCAAGGAAGACAAATAGAAAAGATTGAAAAGTAGACTTGTGCACGTAAAGAAAACAAATTAGGTCGAGTTTTACTAAAAAGAAATAACAAACAACTAACTTAAAAACAAAACAAAAATTATATAGGTTGCCTCCCATTAAGCGTTTCTTAATGTCTTTTAGCTGGACACCTCAACCATTATACTTAAGGTGGATCGCTCAAAGTGATTGTGTCCACTATTTTCTTCTCTTCATTGGGTTTTTTCTTAAAGAGTTTCCCAACCTTTACCTCAGTTGCATCGACCATCAATTGACATCATTCATCACTCTCTTTAACCAAGTCCAACTCATTTTCTTGTTCTTCTTAAAGGTGAAATCAAAATAAGGTAGCTTTAATTTGATCAACAAAAGAACAGTCTTCAAAAACAGTAGTAGTAGGAATAGATTCAACATTAAACATTGAAAATTCTACTATTTCTCCCAAAATAATCTTGCTTAGTTTCTTGTTCTTCACATGAATCAAGTTATTGGTAGTGGCCATAAAAGGCCTCCCTAGGAGTATGATGTGCTCCTTCCTTTGTTCTTTAACCTCCCCTATGTTTAGGACAACAAAGTATGTAGTAAAGATCAATCCTACAACTTTCACTAACATGTCTTCCATTATTCCTTTTGGATAACTGATTGACCTATTAGTTAATTGGAAGCATATGTTCGTAGGTCTTAACTGTCCTAAATCTAATTTCTCTTAAATAGAGTGAGGCATAATGTTTATGCTTGCTCTAAGTCAAGCACACCCTTAACATCATCACCATTGCCCATTGATACTTTCACGATAAAACATCTTAGGTCTTTCAATTTTGGGGGGGGGGGGTAAATGCTGTTATAGAATTGCACTTGCTACTTTTGAAATCAAAAACTTTTCGTTATGCTCAAACTTTTGTTTTTTGGTACTTAGTTCTTTGAAGCACTTGACATAAGCTAGAATGTTTCTAATCACATTTAACAAAGGCAGATTAACATTGACCTTAGAAAGCATGCCATATAGATAGGAAAAATATTCATCTTGTTTCAATTCCTTAAGGTGGTTTGGATATGGAATTCGTGGTCGATAAGGATGCATCGCCTTGTTTAGTTTTCCTCCTTCATTGTCCTTAGTGTCATGCTTAAGTTTTTCACCCTTTTGAATGTGACATAAAGAGTTTCTCCTATTGTTTTGTCATTCTGCTCATTTTCTATTTTTGGTGAGGCTCTTTTTTTTTTCTAATTATCAACATTAGACAACTTAGAAGGAAGCTCAACATGATTGTCAATCACTTTACCACTTCTCAGAATAGTAATTGCTTGGGCTTGTTCGGGTCGACTAAGCAACTTTCCCTTTTTATTGTTATGAATTTAAGTAGTAATTTTCCCTACTTGAATCTCAATCCTCTTGACAGATGCTTTCAAAGATTCAAATCTCTTGTCGTTCATTTTTTGATTATGAGTTGTTACCTGAAGGAACGCATTTAGGCTTTCCTTCAAAGAAGGTTTTCTTGATAAGTTTTCAATTAAGGATTGCCCTTGAAAATACTTTGGCCTCTGAAAATTTTGGTACTGTGGTTAGGGTTGCGCTTGTGGTTATTGGTCTTCCACATAAAAATTGGGGTAGTTTCTCTAACCAAGATTGTAGGTATTTCAATACAGATCATTTCTCTCACTTAATTAAAGATCGTTAAGTGATTTCACTTGTTCTTCCCCATCTATAAAAGGTTCACAATAATACAAAATAACATTAACTTTATGAAAAAAATTTCCGTATATACCTACGACTCTTAATTTGGAATGCTTTGGGGTAGTCTTGTAGTTAACATCTTTGTATGCCTTGTTAACTCAACTAACTACCTGGCCAATAATTGATTCGAGCTCACTTCATAGACTCTAACTCTTCTTCTCCTCATGCTCTTTTGTTGAGAATTGGCCCCCAACATTTTGAAGATCTCATTTGTTTCTTCAGCAGCCTTCTCTCAGACAGCTCCTCTTACAGCATTATCCACCGTGTTCTGACATTGTTGTGTCAATCCATCATAAAAGAACTAGTTCTGTATGTGAAGTGGAAAATGATGGTGTGGACACTAAATGAGCAAGAGTTTGAAGCGTTCTCATGCCTCATAGAATGACTCTCCTTCTATCTGAGTGAAGGTAGCTATCTTTAATCGCAACTCAGAAGTCATCTGGTGGGAATAGAACTTTCCCATAAACTTGATGCACACCTCCTCCCCTATAGTCAGTGAACTGAGTGTAAGCGTCATCAGCAATGCCTTAGCCCAATCCTTCAATTTGTATGGGAAGCACCTCATCCTGAGTTGATCTTCATTTAGGCCATCTAAAGGGAATGTCTAAAAAGTGGTGTAGACTTCTTGAATGAAGTTTAAGGGTTCTTCATTGGGAACCCCATGGAAAGATGGCAACCTGTTGTAGTATATGCTCTTTAATTCATAGTTTCTGGCTGCCTCTACCAGACAAGTGCATGAAGTGGCAGTACCGATTACTCGTCTAACATACTCCTTCATTACTGGTTGCCTTTCACCCACCTCTTGATCTTCTGGTTTGGTTCTTTCGAGATTGTCTTCAAAATCCCTTAGAAGTTCTCTTATCTGATGTATGTTGTCAATAAAGGGGGCAAGTTTGCCTTCTCGAGACCTTCTTCCTTGCTTAAACCAAATAAAAACAATAGTGAATTAATAAGAAAATTACTAAAAACAACTCAGTGAAATAACACGACAAAATGTATGCACGAACGGATAAAACAATCTAAATTAAATTAGGTGCAAACATTTATGCCTAAATAAATTCTAAACATACCTAGGCTATCTTACTCATAAGTATAAGAGGTATTTGTAGGGATTACCCATGGTCTTCTCCCACGAAGGTGAAATCAATCCACTTAAATTAATTTTAAACAAAAGTAAAAACAGATGCAATCCTAAATATTCTATCCTGGCTTTTTAAGTGAAGGCTTTAAAGAAAATAACAAAATTAAACTGAAAAGTAAATGGAATAAACTGGGAGCGAAAACAAATGGATTAACTGAAGTGGAAACTCTTAATAATTAATTTCACTAATTTAATCTCCTATACATAACTAAAGGGAAATGATTGAATAGTTTTCTTACTAAAATTCCCAATCGGGTTCTAAAATCAATGAAAATAACAAATTAGTATAATTTTCATATTCTACAAGTTTATCATCCAAATGAATTATTCTACCTAACTAATAATTACCATACAAGTTAATATATTTCTAATTCTTAACCTAAACATTTATAATTTCTCATTCCATATTAAACTTCTTCTCTTAATCCTTAGTTCAGAAACTATAGTAAATATAAGACAATAACACAGTCCCTCAATCATGCATGCTTGACTAAAATAGCTACATTAATCTTCAAGAAAAAGAGATCATCCCACCATGAAAATAACAAGATCCATCATATTTAAATACTTCAATCCCATCTTGATTAATATAAAAGAAGTATTAAAGTAGTAAACCAAGTCAATAACCGAAATGAACTATCAAAAGCTAGCAGAATATGAGTCTATCAACTAATAGATTTCATTAAAACAACAGAGAAATAATAAACAAAATCAACAAATAAGTGTTCAGATGAAGGAGTTGCATTGATTTCCTGCCACTCTTAAGCTTCTAACATTGGCTCTCACCTTTTACTTCTGCTTAGTTATCACCCAGTTGAGTGGTTGCTCAAGTTCACTATTGGGATTCAGCTTCAGCTCTAGCTTTCACCTCTGTCCCAAACTTACACCTCTTTGTTGTGTTTCTCTCTTCTCCACCCTCTTTTTTCCTATCTGTTTCTACCCCTTCGAATCCATCTAAGTGGTGTGAAAGATTTGTATATTGGAATCTGTGCTACTATCTCCCTTACCCTTTCTATTTGTAATTTGTTTCAAGTTTAGGTTTTCGAGCCATCCCTCTGGCACAAGAGACTTAATAAGTTGAGGAATTAAAGGAAAAATAGGGTGATAGGTTAAGTCACCCCTGTGAGGACACTTATCACAGTGGTGACAAGTTAAGTAACCACTGTGACTAACTCCTTTCGTGAGGACACTTGTCACTATGGTGACATCTTTCTTCCTTTATATCCTTTTCATTCAAAATTACATGAACTTCCTTTTCAACCTTTATGCAAAATTTACAAAAAATTCAATTAACGTTCACGCAATATTCACACCATTTCTACTCAATTTATCCCACATTCGGTTCAAAACATTAGAATTTGTAACCAAAATCAAGATATGAAGGCAATTAAAAGTAATAGAAACTAAAAGCAATAGAGTGCACTTTGGTGGAGCTATTAGCCACTCACAACCATGAATTAATTTGGCATGACCTTGAGAATTAACTCACGGCCATGCCAAATTATTACACAACCATAAGTTAATAGCTCATAGTTGTGCAACATAACTCATGCCCATGCAAGATGGTGATATATGTCTATAAATCGAAGATGGAAAGAGCAAAACTTGGAGTGGACAAATAGAGCAATAAGAGGAGGCTGAAGAGGGCGAGTATACTCGGCTGCATGGTGTGCATGGGGGTGAGGTATTTCTCATGCCCATATAGGTGCTCTCACACCCATGAATGATAAATTATGCGCGTGAAGCCTTAAGATGCCACATCTCCCCATTTAACCCTACATTTTAAATATATACTGAGGGTGTGACGACGCAAAGGTGAAAGGAAAGTTTTGGTGTGTTTTGGCTTAGGAAAAATTCAAGAGCTTCGAGAGACCATGAAGAGGGAGGCAAGCTCTCCACCGTGAGAAGAGCTATGGAGGGGTAGCTTTCTGACACTGGTTCAAAGGCTACATCGAAGCCGTAAATCCAGTTAAGCATTCCTTGTATTTGTTGTTTCTTTCTCTTTAGAAATTTATTAGGTTATTCGATGTGTATGGATTTGGGTATTATGAAAATATGGTTTTAATGCCTTCATTGGATCATTCTATTCCAAACCTATTGCTAGAATATTCAATGTAATATGTAATTATTGTGTTGAAATTCATCTGTAGTGAGTAATGGTTTGTAGTCATTAAGGATAACATAACCTAGATTAAACAATTTGAGCTTGTGTGATTATTGCTTATACTGGTTTATTTTTCTCATTTGTAAGGTTGTTGTATGATTAAATCTAGAGAGCATCTCCTAGGTTATTATTGACTCACTACAGTAAAAAGTGCTTTAGGTAACAGATAAAAGCGTAGCTATAAGTACAATTATTGTTGCCTTTTTATTAAGGTAAAAAAATTCATATCATTATAAGAAGTGGCGCTATAATAAGTATAAGGTAGAAAAAGTTTTTAATTAGGCAACAAAATAAAAAATGCTACTTTAAGTTTTGACTAAAGTAACACTTTAGTTTTAAACTACAACAACAATGTTAAATAGATATTGCAACACTTTTAACAAAGCAAACTTTTTTAGGCAACAAATAATAAAAGCAACAATTTAATCTTTCGTTACCAAATGTAAATAATAAAAAATGCATTTATATGATTATATGAATTGCTTACGTACTGTCAAATGTAAACGACAAAAAATTGCATTTATATATAATATATAGTTCATAAGGTATTGTAAACTGCAATCCTTTAGCTAAAATATGCATCTACAATATCTTCCTCCATTCCATATAGAATATAAGTGAATTCTAAATACTGAATAAAACCAATATGTATGGGCAATCCAAAATCTTTTATTATCTCTTTGTCCAATATTCATCATCACCATTCCACAAAGAAAGAAAGAAAGAAAAAGGTAGATTAGAATTATAAAACTACCATGCTCACAAATAAGTTGATATATCTAAATAATGAAATACTAACTACAAAATGTGAATTTAGAAAATTATGATGTTTATGTGCACAGGACGCTCATCATAACAACAGAGATAAATTAGAGTGAAACAACTTAAATTGATACAGAAGGCATAATTAAGCATCTAACTCGTAAAAGAAAAAAAAGCATAACAATCACTTAAAATTTTAAAATCTGTTAGAATTCTAGTGTCACTAACGAAAGCTTTCCTATATAGTGACAAAGAATATGCTAGAGTATCTTATACCGCAGCTCTATCCTTGGCTCTCAAATACATGAATTAGTAGCACATAATCTTGGATCCAAATCACCTTTACCAATTCAAAACAATATACTGTAACAGATAACATAGGCTAAAAGTACATAATTAGAATGGATGAGCTAACCTGAATAATTTTTCTGAACAAAAAGTAAAGATAGCGTAAGGATATGCTGTTTCATTTAAATTTGTTGCATACCATAATTCCAACCAAAAAAACAAAGTAGAACCAATCTTATTGCCAAATCATGGCCAACTTCACTCCTAAAAAATATATAAGAATAGGTATAAACCTTATAAAATAATTTTTTTCTAAAACTAATAAGAGTAAATAAATATATGAACATTAGATTAAAAGGGTAAAGATCTAGAGATATCTTGATTAGGTAAGCACAGTTGGCTTGTAAATCTCCTTTAAATAGTCTTATCTACAAAATAAGTGCAGAATTGCAGGTTGAAGAATTGGAAAATTACCCCATGAAAAGAATAGCACACAGTATTGATTGAACAGAATAGAATTAGGCTAAGAAACTTAATCATGATGAGAGAAAAATTGACTTCATCAATACAATCATTACCAGATAATATCAGGTACCATATTCAACACTTAAGCAATGAAATGATTTTCACTCAAGTTTTCATCTAAGTAATTTCATCATTTTCACATTTAAACGAAAAACTAAATGTGGAGTAACAAAAGTTTTCTTTTTGTCTTTCTTCTTTTTCTTCTTCTCCAAGAATTTATACTAATGTCTTCATCAAAGATTTGGCCGGCACTAAACATACAAATTGTCATCACAAACTTGGAGATAAAAGTAAGTTTTACAAACTCAAATATAAAGCATTTACATTAAAATTTATAGCTTGATTATTAAGGAAGTAGGAATGATAATTAACACACAAAAAACGATTCATCAGATGCTCCAAAGGGATAAAGCAATGATGTCACCCAGGATTAGTTTATAAAAGTATGACTAGAAAAACACATTATTTGTTGTAAAAGAGAAATAAGTAATGAGAGTAATCTGTTTCCTTGCATTATGTGAACTAACAAGAACTTGATTCAATAATACCGTCAACATCTACTTGAGCATAATAAGACAAATATAGTAGAGCTAACGTTACACAATCATCACCTTTACCATTTCTTAACTTGGTTATCATACACATAGCTATAAGTACATACATAACCATTTAGTTTAGTTTCAAAACCCAAAATAAATGCCTTTGATGGAAAAAAAGAAGTAGCAGCAATAGTGTTTGCCAAGTCTTTGACTTTAACTATGTGTAAGATGCCACAAAGCATATACAGGGAAGTCAAAGCACCAAGTAGATCATGATGAGATTATGATAATGAGATTCCTATCAAATGCAATTATATTAGTATCTAAATAATCATTATTTATAGGATTAATAAGACAGGAAATTATTAATTCAGATAGACTATCACATATTATACTCCTTGAATTTGATCAAGCAGTGGATCTTATAAACTGTAAGCATGAGATGTTTAGAGTTAATATATAGATGCTTGCTAAGAGTAGTAAGTACATCGAAAGACCCGTTATGAGATTATCATATGGATGATCTATCAAATATCAATGATCAATCTGATCATAGCAATGCTGCAAATATCCTTAAACTTGAGGTACTAAAGGATATCTTGGATAGTAATCTTGTGCCTTGACATCATTCCTTGTTAGGTCAAGACGAGGTCACTCTTAGAGTGGTGATTGGGTACAACTATTAGTATTCGAATGTAATTAGGTAGCCAATAAAGGATTCACCACTCTTGATAGAAGGAGATGGTACCCACGACCTCTTGTCGAGGTCATTACTCAAGGGTCTCTGACTAGATCAATTATGTGTCATGAAGAGAGTCTTCAATGACATATAGAGTAATGAGATCCCATGACAAGAACTAACATCACCTAGATTAGATATGACGTAGTCAGTCTGGTGGGAGTTAACATATAGCCCATACTCTAAACCAAGTAGGGTATAGTATGGTGAAAGGACAAATTGCATGATAATTATCTATGGAAAGCTTTGTCAGTTGGATAATTAACTATCAAAGAGTTCATATGTTAATCCACTTATATTCCAATAAATTGGCATCATAAAACCCTTGATGATTTGCTTGAATTAAAAGTTAATTCAACTACCTAAAATAACCGAGGACATAAGTGTCACACGTATAAAATATTGGATGAAAAACATAGTGTGTATGGTTGGTTTTATGTATGCCACGATCATGGCTCATAGGTCACAATCGTGACTGAAGGATTGTGGCTCGTAGGCCACGATCGTGACCGAAGCCTTGACGGTTGATATATAAGTGAGTTCTTCACTTATGTACAGAAAATTTAATAGTTCTTACATACCAAAGTAAGAGAGAAAGGGCTCTAGAAGAGTTCTAGAGATAAAGAGAAGAGGTCTTGAGTTATCTTCATGTAATTTATGCAATTGTTTCATAAATCTATTTGTATGCAAGATAATCTTGATCTATTTTCTTATTTGAACATCTACTTCAACTCATCAAGTTTGGTGTTATAACACCCTTACACATTATTCTTCTTCATCTTCATGTGTTCTTTAGTGATCAAGGAAGGGTTTGGAGTTTGCAACAACCAAAATAAGGAGAAAAATCATGAAAGGAGGAGAGATTTAAACGTACTAGTGTTTTATGTTCTAATTGTGAATCTTATGCATGCATGTGTGTTTCTGGATTTTCGGGGTTGTCATGGTGTCAAAATTTAGATTATGACACTTCCACTGCATTGACATTCATATGATGCATGAATCCATGACATCTCCAAAAATGGTATTAGAGCAAGTTTATATATGTATTAGATAATGTATTGAACATGTGCAAAGTGTTTGCTGGGTTGTGACTAACATACATGTTGATTTGGAATAATTATTATAAATTATAGAAAATTTTCTGATTTTTTTCACAGAAATGTTTATAATGTGTTATATCATGTTTCTATTAAAGGAAATTGTAATTGAATGTCATTTGCTATTTTATTTTGGATTAATATCTAGTATGTTCATATGTTAGTTTCTGGGAATTTCTGGGAAACTGAATGCATATGCTGATTTTGAAAATTTTGTAATAATTATAGAATTTTTTTCTGATTTTCTTTCACAGAAATGTTTATAAGGTGTTATGTTATGTTTCCTTCAAAGGAAAATGTAATTAAATTCCATTTTCTATTTGATTACAAATTTAGTTGTAGCCTGATGCATATATGAGGTTCTGGGAAATTCTGAAAATCTGATGAAAATGGATGCTTGTAAATTCCATATTAATTTTTATAAAAATTGTTTTTATGAATTTTTATGCATGCACATGCAAGATAAGATGTTTCCACATGTATGAGATGCATGAAAATTGTTGTAAAAGTGATTATCTTATGCATGCTTGATATTTAGTATGACTAGTGTTATAAGTAATATGACAAGTGTCATAGACATGTGATGTACTGGGTAGTTCCAATTTATTAATAAATAATTCCTAGAAATTAGTTTCTGGAATTTTTTATTAGGCACATTTAGTATGTGTATAAGACTCTGGAATGATTCCAGAATTAATTGAATTTGATTCAACTAATCAACAAAGTCAAAGTCAACATTGGTTAGCTTTTTGAAAACGATGAAGTTGACTTAATTAATGACTTATGGTGTATTTTTTTAGATTATAAGACCTTAATAAAGTTTCTATCAGATAAGAATTGTATTATTTTGATGGTAGTAGCATGCTTAGTGCATATGCTTGAAATTAGGGTTCTGGAAATTTTTCGAACGTCGAATTGGTCCTTTTAGTGTCTACTAGGTTAACTTATTTTTCTTAATGATTTTGGCCATTAAGATAATCTTGACTTATGCCAAAATTGTTTAGATAAATTTGAGATGACCTAGGGATATTATTGAAGTAAATCACACATTAGTATAGACTTTACGTTCAAGAAACTTGATATACAAGAAGGGAGGTTGAATGGTGTATCCTCCCTTTTGATTATAAAATCTTATAAAGAACTCCTCTTTCTTGTTAAGAAGAATATCACAAGGTTTATATGAAAATTATTACTTAGTTAAATCACAAATTACTTCTATATGATTTCTTAACAATAAAATAAACTGAAGTAAAGAGTAGAGAATAGACACTGCGATTTTTATACTGGTTCACTCCAAACCGTGGGCTACGTCCAGTCTTCAGAGTTCGTCTGAGTGTTTCACTATTCTCCAAACTATTACAAGTATTCTTTCTTCCCTTCTAGAACCTCTTCAGGTCTCTTACAAAGTATTCTTTCACTATCTTAGCCTCTCCAGGCTATCAACCTTTTCTTTCTCTCACTAGAAAAAGATTGTAAGCTTTTGTTACAGTAATGTTAGCTCTATTCTAAGTAAGCATTGTGCAAATTTTCTCTCAGATTGTCTAGCTTTCGAACTTGTATAAGATTTTTTTCTTAAGCATGTAGCATTTTCGACTGTGACTAATATTTATAGCCTCCATCTCTAACTGCTTCTTGATTCTTCATAACAGCTTCTTGATTCTTGATAACCGTCATTTAATTGAGTTCTGTAACTAACTCTGACCAAATAATTGTTCTGTCATTCTAATGTATCTTCGTGGTATCGTCTATGTCTTCTTTGTGTCTGTGTTGCCTTTGCATCTACATCTGCGTCTGCGTCCATATTGACTTTGTGTCTGCGTTTGCGTCTGTGTCTATATTGACTTTGCGTCTGTGTCTGCATCTGCGTCTATATTGACTTTGCGTTTGCATCTGTACACTTAACATACTTGTTAAAAACATTCATTTGTTTCTAACATTATTATTATTTGATTGTCATCAAAATTAATCATCGTAAAGTCCTCTTGACTTAACAATCTCCCCTTTTTTGATGACAACAAATAATCATAATTTTGGACAGATCAAAGTAAATGAATTTTTATTCAACTGATGAATAAGAAAACAACAAATGAATAGGACGACTACAAACAAAAAATAAGAAAACAACAATAAACAAAGATTAAGAAGACAATAAAAAAATACATATATACATGCTATCTTCTTCTTTTCTTCTATTTTTTCTTTTCTTCTTTTCTTGTCTCCCTATCTCCCTTTTTTTCTTTTCTCTTCTATTCTCCCCCTATTTGTTATTAATCAAAAATGTTACCTCAGATGTTTCATTATTTAAAAAAACATGTGCTGCATCTCTGCTCTAATCAACTTGAGGTCTGCTTCTGTTGTAACTCGTATATAAGCTAATTCCTCATGTAGATCACCAATTGAGTTTCGTAAATCATTCACTAAGCTTTGTAGATCATCTATTGAATCTTATAGATCATTAACCTTAGTATTAATTTCTTCAATCTATTTCACTAAATTTTTCTGACTCCACTACTTAGAATGTCTTACTTCTTCCATTCCAATAAGTTTGACTTGTTAAGTTGGA
The DNA here is from genome assembly GCA_027575705.1 of Erythroxylum echinodendron. Lineage (NCBI taxonomy): Eukaryota > Viridiplantae > Streptophyta > Magnoliopsida > Malpighiales > Erythroxylaceae > Erythroxylum > Erythroxylum echinodendron. Next base: position 600 of record JANZXR010333475.1, on the reverse strand, counting down.
ATCAATGGATAGAAGTTTATAGCAACAGCTGTTTCTGAGGGTAAGACATCGAGTTATATTATTTTTAGGGTAGGAGGTTTGAATAATTGCTTTCCTTCTGGGAGATCAAGGTCATCAGGTCTAGGTAATTTGGGAATAGTTTTTCTAAGAAGGTGAAGGACATCTTTAAGTGAGGGCATAAAACTTAAATGTCTAAAGTGCATAATCAGGTGCACAAAAGTCTTTAAGTTGACAAACATAGCTCCAACCTGGATAGATCTACACTGTCCTTTATTCAACCTTCCAACTACCTGAGAACTGGCATCTGTGGTGAAGCATCCACAATTACTTCCTGATACTTTTGTGATGTGATAGGAAACATAGATTCCTCTTGATTATACTGCATGACATGCTTCATCTATGTTTCTCACTGCTTCATGTATCTGTTCTTCAGTTAGGTCACCTATTGTTCTTTCAGGGTACATCTTCTATTTCCCTTTTTCAACATTGCGTACAATGTTTGAAGCTCTTGGTTGTATTTCAGGTACGATCTTGATCAATGTTCTACTCGTTGCTGGGTAGATAGTGTACCTATCTTTGGTCATCTTCTGTGGATATGGT
>JANZXR010333243.1:0-26843 GCA_027575705.1 Erythroxylum echinodendron | reverse complement strand
TTTCACAAATGCATGAGCATGAGATGTGTTGTCCTAATTTCTCTGATTGGTCTTCTCGTATACCCGTTTCCCTGGTCTGACCCGTTATATGGAAACGGGATGTTACAGTTTTTCCCACCGAAGGTGTGCCAATGAGCTAGTTTTTCGCTGAAGATGCCTAGCGATTGTGCTAATGTGTTGCTTTTCCTATCGAATGTGTGCAAATGAGTAGTTTTTCCCAAAAAGGATTGCCAAAGTGTTGTTTTCTCACTGAAGGTGTGTCAACAAGCTATTTTTCCTTCCAAAAGTGTGCCAACAACTTGTTTTACCCACCGAATGTGCCCAATGGATTGTTTTTCCCATCTAAGGTGCCTAGTTACGATGCCAGCGGGCTATTTGTCCCACCGAAGGTCCTATCAACCATGTCAACATGCTGCTGTTCCCACCAAAGACATGCCAATAGGCTATGTTTCCCACCGAATGTTCCCAACGGGATATTTTTCCCACCGAAGGTGCCTAGCGACCCTACCAACGAGACGTTTTACCCACCGAGGGTGTGCCAACAGGTTTTTTTCTTCCTAAAGGGGTGCCAACGGGCCTTTTTTCCCACCGAAGGAGCTCAACTAACTGTTTTTACCACCGAAGGCACCTAGAAATTGTGCCAACGGGTTATTTTTCCTACTAAATGTCCACCATAGCATTTTTTTCCCACTAAAGGTGCTCAATGACTGTTCCAATGTGCCATTTTACCCATCAAAGATGTCCCAACGGGGTATTTTGCCTATCGAAGGTGTGTCAAAGGGCTGTTTTTCCACCTTAGATGCTTGGCGACCATGCCAACAAGTTATTTTTCCCACCGAATGTCCTCCACAGACTGTATTTCCCACTGAAGACAGCTAGCGACTTTGCCAAAGGGCTATTTTGCCCATCAAAGGTGTTCCAGCAGGCTGTATTTCCCATCAAAGATGTGCCAACAAGTTGTTTTTCACACAAAAGGTGCACCAACATTCTATTTTTCCAGGCAAAGGTGCCCAACGGACTTTTTTTCCCACCTAAGGAGCCTAGCGATCACGCCAACGAACTTTTTTACCACCAAAGATTCCTACCGACTGTGTCAATATGTTGTTTTTCCCACCGAAGGTGTGCCAATGGACTAGTTTTCCCACCAAATGTACCTAGTGATTGTGCCATTGTGCTGCTTTTCCCATTGAAGGTGTGCCAACAAGTAGTTTTTCCTACCAAAGGATTGCCAAAGTGTTGTTTTCCCATCGAAGGTTTGTCAACGGGTTGTTTTGCCAATCGAAGGTGTGCCAATGTGTTGTTTTTCCCACTGAAGGTGCCCAACATATTGTTTTTCCTTCCTAAGGTGCCTACTAATAGTGACAACGGGTCGTTTTGTCTACCAAAAGTGCACCAACAGGCTGTTCTTTCCATTGAAGGCAACTACCGACTTTACAAATGGGTTGTTTTGGCCACCGGAGGTGTTCCAACGGGCTGTTTTGCCCACGGAAGGTGTGTGAATGCATTGGCTTCCATCGAATGTGTCCAATGGATTATTTTTGCCACCTAATGTGCATAGTGACAATGCCAATGGGTTATTTTGGTTGTCTAGTGTGCACCAACAAACTGTTTCTCCAGTCGAAGTTACCTTACAGACTTTTTTTCCCTCGAAAGCATCTAGTGACTTTGCCAACGGGTTGTTTTGTCCATCAAAGGTGCAATGTCGTGTTGTTTTTCCCACTGAAGGTACCCAACAGCTATTTTGCCCACCAATGGTGCCGATCGATCATACCAAAGGGCTATTTTTCCAACTGAAAGCATGCCACTGCATGTTTTTCCTACCGAAGGTGCCTAACGACCTTGCCAAAGGTCTGTTTTGCCTACCAACAGTGTGCCAACAGGCTACGTTGCCCATCAAATCTGAGTCTACAAACTATTTAGCCTATCAAAGGTATGCCAATAGGTTGTTTTTCATACCTAACTTGCCTAGCGACCATGCCAATGGGCTATTTTGGCCACCGAATGTGTGCCAACAGGCTATTTTTCCCACCTAAGGTGCCCCACGCATTGTTTTTGCCACCAAAGGTAGCTAGCGACTTTGCCAATGGACAACTTTGCCCATATAAGGTGTGCCAACGGGTGCTGTTTCCCATCGAATGTGTGCCAGTGCGCGGTTTTTCCCACCTAAGGTGCTGTTTCCCATTGAATGTGTGCCAGTGCGCTGTTTTTCCAACCAAAGGTGCCCAACGGACATTGTTCGCACCTACAGAGCCATACTATTTTACCCATCGAAGGAATCTATCGACCGTGGTCATGTGTTGTTTTTCCCAACTGATGTGTGCCAATTGGCTATTTTTCCCACCAAAGGTGCCTAGAGATTATGCCAACATCCAGCTTTTCCCATCCAAGGTGTGCTAACAGGTAGTTTTTCCCATCAAAGGATTGCCAAAGTGTTATTTTTCCCACTAAAGGTGTGCCAACGGTCTATTTTACCAGCCGAAGTTATGCCAACGGAATGTTTTTCCCACTGAATGTGCCCAAAGAATTGTTTTCCCACCTAAAGTGCCTAGTGACTGTGCCAACGGGTATTCTGTCCATCAAAAGTGCACCAACGGGTTGTTTTTCCAACCGAAGCTACCCCGCAGAGTTTTTTTCTATCAATGTCAACAGACTGTGTTTTCGATCGAAGGTGTGCCAACAAGTTGTTTTTCCACCAAAGGTACGCCAACGTACTGTTTTTCTAATTGAAGGTGCCCAATGGACTTTTTTTCCCACCTAAGGAGCCCAGCGAAAGTGCCAACGGACTATTTACCACTGAAGGTGCCTATCCGCCGTGCCAATGTGTTGTTTTTCCCACTGAAGGTGTGCCCAATGGGCTCGTTTTCCCACCGAGGTGCCTAGCGATTATACCAACATGCTGCTTTTCCCATCAAAGGTCTGCCTACGTGTAGTTTTTCCCCTCGAAGGATTGCTAGTTTTGTTTTCACACTGAAGGTGTGCCAATGGGCAATTTTGCCAAACGATGGTGTGACAATGGGCTGTCTTTCCCACTGATGGTGCCCAAAGGCCTGTTTTTCATACCGAAGGTGCCTATCGACTGTGCCAACGTGTTGTTTTTCCCACTAAAGGTTTGCCAATGGATTGTTAATCTTACTGAATGTGCCCAGCAATGATGAAAACGTGTTGTTTTTCCCATCAGAGGAGTGACAACGGGCTGCTTTTTTCCTAAGGTGTGTGAACATATTGTTTTTCCCACTGAAGATGTTCCAACGGGCTGTTTTCCCACCGAAGGTGCCTAGTAGCCATGCCAATGAACTTTTTTCCCACCGAAGGTGTGCCAATGTGCTATTTTTCCCACCGATGGTGTAGTAACATGCTATTTTCCTACTAAAGGGGCCCAACGATGTATTTCACACTGAAGATAGCTAGCAACTTTGCCAATAGGCTGTTTTTCCCCTTAAATGCATGTCAACAAGATTTGTTTCCCACAGAAGGCGTGCCAACAAACTATTTTTCATTCCACAGGTGCACCAACATGCTGTTTTTGCAACCAAAGGTTCCCAACGGACATTTTTTCCCACCTACAGAGGCTAAAGATCGTACTAGTGGGCTATTTTACCACTGAAGGTGCCTATCGACTGTGCCAACATGTTGTTTTTCCCATCAAAGGTGTACCAATGAGCTGGTTTTCTCATTGAAGGTGCCTAGCGATTGTGTCAACGTGCTGCTTTTCCTATCAAATGTGTGCCAATAGGTAGTTTTTCCTGAAAAGGTTTACCAAAGTGTTGTTTTCCCACCAAAGGTGTGTCAACGAGCTGTTTTACCTACCAAAGGTGTGCCAACGGGTTGTTTTTCCCACCGAAGGTGCCCAACGGATTATTTTTCCCATCTAAGCTGCCTATTTGCTATGCCAGTGGGCTATTTGTCCCACTGAAATCCTATCAATCGTGTCAACATGCTGCTTTTCTTACCAAAGACGTGCCAACGGGCTATGTTCACGTGCCAACGGGCTATGTTTCCCACTAAATGTGCGTAATGGGATATTTTTCCAGCTACAATATCAACGGGATGTTTTACCCACCCAAGGTGCGCCAACAGGTTGCTTTTCTTCCTAAGCGTGTGCTGACGGGCCTTTTTTCCTGCCGAAGGAGCCCAACTAACTGTTTTAACCACTGAAAGTTCCTAGCAATTGTGCCAACGGGCTATTTTTCCCATTGAATCTCCCCAATGGGTTAATGACTATGCCAATGGTCTATTTTGTCCACTAAAGATGTCCCAATTGGCTATTTTACCTATCGAAGGTATGCCAACGGGCTGTTTTTCCACCTAATATGCCTAGCAACCATGCCATTAGGCTATTCTTCCCACCAAATGTGCCCCACGGACTGTATTTCCCACTGTAGATAGCTAGCGATTTTGCCAATGGGCTGTTTTACCCATCAAAAGTGTTCCAACGGGCAGTGTTTCCAACCGAAGGTGCCCAATGGACATTTTTTCCCACCTAAGGAGCCTAGTAATCGTGTCAATGAGCTATTTTACCACCGAAGGCGCCTATCGACAGTGCCAACGTGTTGTTTTTCCCACCGAAGGTGTGCCAATGGGCTGGTTTTCCCACTGAAGGTGCCTAGCGATTATGCCAACATGTTGCTTTTCCCATCGAAGTTGTGCCAATGGGTAGTTTTTCCCCCTGAAGGATTGCCAAAGTGTTGTTTTCCCACTGAAGGTGTGAACGGGATGTTTTGCCCATTGAAGGTGTGGCAACAGGCTGCATTTCCCACCGAGGGTGCCCAACGGCCTCTTTTTCACACTAACAGTGCCTATCGACTGTGCCAACGTGCTATTGTTCCCACCGAAAGTGTGTCAATAAGCTATTTTACCTAGTGAAGGTGCCTCGCCAAGATGCCAATGTTCTGTTCTTCCCACTGAAGGTAGTTAGCGACTTTGCCAATCAGTTATTTTTCCCACTTATTCCAATGAGTTGTGTTTCCTACCGAAGATGTGCCAACAGACTGTTTTTCCCATCAAAGATGCCAAATGACAATGCCAACTAGTTGTTTTTCCTACTGAAGGTGTGCTAACAGGATATTTTTGCCTACTGAAGGTGTGCTAACGGGCTTTGTTTCCCATTGAGGGTGCCTATCAAGCTATTTTTCATACTGAAGATGCGCCAATAGGCTGTTTTTCCTACTAAAGGTGCCCAACAATGACGTCATGCTATTTTTCCCATCAAAGGCGTGCCAACAGGCTGTTTTTCTCACCCAATGTGTTGTTTTCCCACCAAAGGTGTGCCAACAAGCCGTTTTTCCTACCAAAGGTGCCTAGCGATCGAGGCAACGTGTTATTTTGCTTGTCGAAGGTGCCTATTGACTGTTCCTGTATGCTACTTTTCCTACCTAAGAAGTGTCAATAGGTTATTTTTCCCACTGAAGGTGCTTGGCAACAGTGCAATCGAGCTGTTTTACCCATCGAAGGTGTGCCAACAAGTTAATTTTCAAGTCAATGATGTACCAATGGACTATTTTTCCTACCGAGGTTGCCTAGAGACTGTTCCAACATGCTATGTTTCCCACCGAAGGTGTGCTTCCATGCTTTTTTCCCATCGCAGATGTGCCAACAAGTTGTTTTTCCTACCAATAGTGTGCCAATATGCTTTTTTTCACCAAAAGTTCCCAACGAACTATTTTTGCTAGCTATGGATCCTGGTTAACATGCCAGAGAGCTATTTTACCCACTAAAGGTGCCTATCAACCGTGCCATTGTGTTATTTTTCCCATCAAAAGTGTGCCAATGGGCTATTTTCCCACCGAAGGCACCTATCGATCGTGCTAATAGGTTGTTTTCCATATCGAAGGTGTGCTAATGAGCCGTGTTTCCTACTAAAGGTGTTCAACGAGCTGTTTTCCCCATCGAAGTTGCTTACCGATCCTGCCAACGTGCTGTTTTACGCACCGAAGATGTTTTAAGAGGTAGATTAGCCCACCAAAAGTGTGTCAACAGGCTCTTTCGTCTACCAAAGATGTGCCAAAGAGTTGTTTTTCCAATCGAAGATGCCTAATGACCATGCAAACGGGTTGTATTGCCTACAGGAAGTATGCCAAAGGGTTGTTTTTCTCACCGAAGGTGCCCAACAGACTATTTTTCCTACTTAAGGTGCCTAGCGACCATGCCAATTAGCTGTTTTGGCCATCGAAAGTGCACCAACAGGCTATTTTTCCCATTGAAGGTGCCCCACAGATTGTTTTTCCTATCGAAGGCATCTAGCGACTTTGTCAACAGGTTGTTTTGCCTACCAGAGGTGTGCCAACTGACTGTTTTGCTTATCAAAAGTGTGTCGACGGGTTGTTTTTCCATCGAAGGTGCCAACGGACTGTTTTTCCCATCAATGGTGCCTAACGACTGTGCCAACAACCTATTTTGGCCAGCTAATAAGGGCCAAATGGTTGTTTTTCTAAACAAAAATGCCCCACGAACTATTTCTCTTACTAAAGGCACTTAGCGACTTTGCTAATGAGTTGTTTTGTCCACCGAAGGGGTACCAACAAGTTTTGTTTCCTACCGAAGGCTCCCAATAAGCTATTTTGCCTACCAAAGGTGCCTAGCAATTGTGCCAACGGGTTCTTTTACTAACCAAAGGTGTGCCAATGGGTTGTTTTGCCTGCCTAAGGTGTGTCAACAGGCTGTTTTTTCCACCGAAAGAGCTCAACTAATTCTTTTTACCATCTAAGGTGCCCAATGACAGTGCCAACTGGCTATTTTTCTCACAGAATGTCCATCACGGACTATTTTTCCCACAGAAAGTGCCTAGCAACCATGCCAACGGGCTGTTTTGCCCACTGAAGATGAGCCAACGGGCTATTTTTCCTACCGAAGGTGTGCCAAACGACTGTTTTACTTACTCAAGGTGTGCCAATAGGCTGTTATTCCCACTCAAGGTACCTAGCGACCATGCCAACGGGCTATTTTGGCTATTAAATATGTGCCAACAGGCTATTTTTCCCACGTAAGTTACTCCATGGATTGTTTTTCCCACTAAAGACAGCCAAAAACTTTGCCAACATGTTGTTTTACCCACCAAAGGTATGCCAACGTGCTCTGTTTCCCGCCAAAGGTGTACCAATAGGCTGTTTTCCCACTAAAGTTATGCCAACGTGTTGTTTTTCCCACTGAAGGTGCCCAACGAACTGTTTTTCCCACCTAAGGTGGCTCGGGACCATGTCAACATGCTATTTTACCCACTTATGGTCCCTATCAACCATGCCAACATGTTATTTTTCCCGCCGAAGGTGCGCCAACGGGTTGGCTGTCACACTAAAGGTGCCTAGTGATCGTGCAAATGTGTCAACATGTTGCTTTTCCCATTGAAGGTGTGATAAATGACAGCTTTTCCAGCCAAAAGATTGTCAGCTTGTGGTTTTTCCCACCAAAGGTGTGCCAACGAGCTGTTTTTCCCATCGAACGTGACTAATGACCGTGTCAATAGGCTATTTACCCCATTGAAGATGTGTCAACAGGCTATGTTTCCTACCGAACCTGCCCAAAGAACTATTTTTCCTACCGAAGATGCCTAACGACCATGCCAACGGGTTGTTTTACCTATCTAAGGTGTGCCAATAGGCTGTGTTTCCTACCGAAGGTGTCCAATGAGCATTTTTCCAATCAAAGGTGCCCATCGGGCTATTTTGAACACCGAAGTTGTGCCAACGGGTTGTTTTGCCCACCAAAAGTGTGCTAGCAAGCTCTTTTGTCTACCAAAGATGTGGCAATGAGTTGTTTTTCTCACCGAAGGTGTCTAGCAACCTTGCCATCAAGCTTTATTGCCCACCGGAAGTATGCCAACGGGTTGTTTTTTCCACAGAGTGCACCCAACCAAATATTTTTCCCACCTTAAGTGCCTAACGACTGTGCCAACGGCCTATTTCGGCTACCAGAAGTGAACCAACGAGTTATTTTTCCCACTGAAGGTGCCCTACAAACAATTTTTCCCACTAAAGGCACCTAATGAATTTTCCAGTGTGCTATTTTGCCCATCGAAGGTGTGGCAACAGGCTATTTTGCCTACTGAAGGTGTGCCAACGGGATGATTTTCACCGAAGGTACCTAAAGGACTATTTTGCCACCTAAGGTGCCTAGCGACCGTTCCAACAACTTATTTTTCTTACTAAATGTGTGCCAATGACCTATTTTTCTAACCGAAGATGCCCCATGGACTGTTTTTCCCACCGAAGGCACTTAACGACCTTACCAATGAGTTGTTTTGCCCATCAAAGGAGTGCCATGGGTTATGTTTCTCAACGAATTTGCCTAATGGGTTATTTTGCCCCCTAAAGGTGCCTAGCTACCGTTCCAATAGGTTGTTTTGCCCACTAAAGGTGTGCCAATGAGCTATTTTGCCTCTTGAAGGTGGGCCAAGGGCTGTTTTTCCCGTCGAAGGTGCCCAACTGATTGTTTTTGCCCGCTAATGTGTACAGCGACGTGCCAACTAGTTATTTTAGCCTCCAAATGGGCGCCAACAAGCTGTTTTTCCCACCGAAAGCACCTAGCAACTTTCCCACTGGATCATTTTGCCCAACGAAGGTGTGCCAACAGCCTGTGTTTCCTACCAAAGGAGCCTAATGGGATACTTTGCAGCTAAAGGTGCCCATTGACCATACGTACAGGCTATTTTACCCACTTAAGTTATGTCAACTATTGCTTTTCTTCCTGGAGGTGTATCAATAGGCTGCTTTTCTCGCCGAAGGCACCCAATAAATTGTATTTACCACCTAAGGTGCCTAGAAATAGTGCCAATGGGCTATTTTCCCACCAAAGGCAGCCAGGGACTTTGCCAATGGATTGTTTTGCCCACCTAAGGTGTGCTAACGGGCTGTGTTTCCCACCTAAGGTGTGCCAATAGGATGTTTTACCCACCTAAGTTGTGCCAACGTGCTGTGTTTTTCCACCAAAGGTGCCCATGAACTATTTTTCCCACCTAAATTGCCTAGCGACCGTGCCAACGTGCTATTTTTCCAATTAAAAGTGCTTATCGATTGTGCTAACTTGTGGCTTTTCCCACCAAAGGTGTGCCAATGGGTGGTTTTCCCACCAAAGGTGCCTTACGATTGTGCCAACGTGCAAATGTGCATCTTCTCTAATCAAAGGTGTGTCAAAGGGTTTTTTTCCCACAAAAGTTATGCAACGTGTTGTTTTTTTGACCGAAGTTATGCCAATAGATAGTTTTTCCCATCGAAGTACCTAGTGACCATGCCAATTAGTTGTTCTACCTATTGAAGGTGAGCCAACGAGCTGTGTTTCCCACTGAGGGTATGTTAGTGGGCTGTGTTTCCCACTAAGGGCGTGCTAACGAGCTATTTTGCCCACCAAATATGTGCCAATGGGCTAGTTTTCACAACGAAGATGCCCCAAGGATAGTTTTTCCCATAAAAGGTGTGCCAACGGGCAGTTTTACCTACCAAAGGTGTGCCAACAGGCTATTTTTCTCATCGAAGATGCCCCACGGACTGCTTTTCCCACTGAAGGATTGCCAACGGGTTGTGTTTCTCACCAATGGTGTCCAATGGGCTATTTGCCCACAGAAAGTGTCTAACGACCGTATCAACAGGTTGTTTGGCGCACTGAAGGTTTGCCAACGGGCTATTCTACCTCCCAAAGGTGTGTTAAGGGCTGTTTTCCCGTTGAAGGTGTCCAACTAACTATTTTGCCACCTACGGTGCCTAGTGATCGTGCCAACTGGCTATTTTTCCCACTAAATGTCTGCCACGAATTGTTTTCCAACCGAAGTTGCCTAACAACCATACCAATGGGCTATTTTGGCCGCTGAAGGTGTGCCAACAGGCTGTTTTACCTTTCGAAGGTGAGCCAACCGACTGTTTTCCTACCGAAGGTGTGCCAATGGGCTGTTGTTCCCACCTAAGATGCCTAACGACCATGCCAACGAGCAATTTTGGCCACCGAATATGTGTCAACAGGCTATTTTCCCAACTAAGTTGCCCTATGGACTGCCTTTCCCATAGAAGGTGCCACATGGACTATTTCGCCCATTGAAGGTGTGCTAAAACACTATTTTGCCTACAAAAGGTGTGCCAATGGTCTATTTTTCGACTGAATGTGCCCAATGGACTGTTTTTTTCACCTAATATGCTTAGCGACCGTGCAAATGGGCTATTTTCCCACTTAAATAGACAGTTTTTCCCACTGATGGCAACTAGCAACTTTGCCGATAGACTGTTTTGCCCACTGAAGATGTGTCAACAAGTTGTTTTTCCCACTAAAGGTGAGCAAACATGTTGTTTTTCTCACCAAAGGTGCCTAATGAACTATTTTTCCCACCTAAGGTGCCTAGGAACCATGCCAACAGGCTATTTTCCCAACCAAAGGTGCCTATCAACTGTGCCAACTTATTGCTTTTGCAACGAAAGGTGTGCCAATGGGCTAGTTTTCCCACCAAAGGTTCTTAACAATTTTGCCAATGTTCAAAAGTGCAGCATTTCCCATCAACGGTTTTCCAATGGGTTGTTTTTCCCACTGAAGGTGCCTAGCGACTGTGTCAACGTGCCAACGTGCTATTCCCATCGAAGTTATGCCAATAGGCTGTTTTTCCCACAAAAGTTATGCCAAAGTGTTGTTTTTTTGATAAAAGTTTAGCCAATAGATAGTTTGTCCCACCGAAGGTGCCTAGTGAATGTGCCAATAGGCTTTCTACCTACCAAAGGTGTACCAAAAGGCTTTGTTTCCCACCGAGGGTGTCCAATGGGCTGTTTTTCTCACCGAAGGTGCCTATTGACCATGCCAATGTGTTATTTTTCCCATTGAAGGTCCGCCAAAGGGTTGTTTTTCCCACTGAAGGTTCCCACCAATGATGGCAACATGCCAACATGCTATTTTTGCCATCAAAGGTGTGCCAATGGATTGTTTTTCCCACCCAAAGTGTGCCAACGTGTTGTTTTTTCCGCTAAAGGTGTACCAACAACCCGTTTCTCCCATCGAATGTGCCTACTGACTATTCCAACATGTTTTTTTCCCGCTGAAGGTGTGCCAATGAGTTGTTTTTCCCACAAAAGGTATGCCAAGGTGTTGTTTTTCCCACTAAAGACGCCCAATTGATTGTTTTTCCTAGTGAAGTTGCCTGGTTACCGTAGTGGGCTACTTGTCCTACTGAAGGTGCCTATAGATCATGCCAACAGGCTATGTTTCCCACTCAGGGTGCCGAACGTGATATTTTGCCCACCTAAGGTGCCTAGTGACCATACCAACGAGCCGTTTTGCCAACCGAAGCTATGCAACATGGTTGTTTTTCTTTCTAAAGGTGTGCCAATAGGCTTTTTTCAGCCAAATGTGCCTAACTAACTATTTTTCCCACCTAAAGTGCCTAGCAACTATACCAACGGACTATTTTTCCCACCAAATGTCTTCCATGACATATTTTTCCCACTGAAGGTGCCTAACGAATATGCCAACGAGTTATTTTGCCCATTGAAGGTTTACCAAATGGTTGTTTTCCCTGTCAAAGGTGTGCGTATGGTTTGTCTTACCCACCTAACGTGCCTAGTGACCAATCCAATGGGCTATTTTGGCCGTCGAATGTGTGCTAACAGGCTGTTTTTCCCACTAAAGGTGCCCCATGAATTGTTTTTCTTACCAAAGGCTGCTAGCGACTTTGCCAACAGGCCGTTTTGCCCATTAAAGGTGTGCCAATGGATTGTTTTTTCCATCGAAGGTATTCCAATAAGCTACTTTTCCCACCAAAGGTGTGCCAACAATTTGTTTTTCCTACTGAAGATGCCCAACGGACTGTTTCTCGCACCAATGGTGCCTAGTTACCATTCTAACTAACTGTTTCGCCCACTGAAGGAGTGCCAATGAGCTGTGTTTCTTACCGAGGGTGCCCATTAGGCTATTTTCCATTCGAAGGTGCCTATCGACCATGCCAACATGCTATTTTTCCTACCAAAGGTGTGCTAATGGGCTATTTTTCCCATTGAAGGTCCCTAGCAATGATGCCAACATGCCAACGTGTGTTTTTCCCATCATAGGGGTGATAACGGGCCATTTTTCCCACCCAAGGTGTGCCAACGTGTTCTTTTTTGCTCACCGAAGGTGCCTAGCGACGATACGAATTTGCTATTTTGCCTACCGAAGTTACTTATCGATCATGCCAACGTGTTGTTTTTCCCACCAAAGATGCCTAGCAACTGTGTCAACAAATTGCTTTGCCCATTGAAGGTGTGCCAACGAGTTGTGTTTCCTAGCAAAGGTGCCAAATGAACTATTTTTCCCATCAAAGCTACTTAGCGATCGTTTGAATGGGTTGCTTTACGCATCAAAAATGTGACAAGGGGTTGTTTTGCCTCCCGAAGGTGCGGTAAGGACTATTTTTCTAGTTGAAGGTGCCTAACTAACTTTTTTTCCATATAAGGTTCCTAGTGTCCATGCCAACAGGCTATTTTTACCACCGAATGTTTGACACGAAATGTTTTTCCCACCGAAGGCACCTAGCGATCATGCCAACGGGTTGTTTTACCCACTAAAGGTGTGCCAACAGCCTATTTTACCTACTGAAGGTGTTCCAATCTACTGTTTTGCCAACGAAAGGTGTGCTAATGGGCTATTTTTTCCACCTAAGATACCCAGCAACCATGCCAATGGGCTTTTTTGGCCACTGAATGTGTACCAACGAGCCATTTTTTTCAACAAAGATGCCACATGGACTGTTTTTCCCACCAAAGACAGCTAGTGACTTTGCCAACAGGCTATTTTACCCACTGGAGATGTGCCAACAAGCTATTTTGTCAATTAAAGGTATGCCAATGGGTTGTTTTTACCACCAAAGGTACTTAGCAGAATGTTTTTCCCACCTAAGATGCCTAGCAATCATGCCAACGAGCTATTTTGGCCGTGAAATGTGTACCAACGGGGTGTTTTTCCTACTGAAGGTGCCTCACAAACTATTATTCCCATCACGAGCACCTAGTGAACGGACTGTTTTGCCCACTAAAGGTGCTCCAACGGGCTGTTTTGCCTATTAAAACTGTGTCAATATGTTGTTTTTCCAACAAAGGTACCCAGCAGACTATTTTTCCACCTATGGTGCATTGCGACCTTGCCAACAGTTTATATTTTTTACCAAATGTGCGCCAACTATCTATTTTTCCCACCGAAGATGCCCAATAGATTATTTTTTCCACCAAAGGCACCTAGCAATTTGCCACCGAGTTATTTTGCCCATTGAAGGAGTGCCAACTGGCTATGTTTCTCACCGAATGTGCCCAATGGGTTATTTTGCCCACCGAAGGTGCCTAGTGACTATGGCAACAGGTTGTTTTTCCCACTGAAGGTGTGCTAACGGGCTGTTTTGCCTATCAAAGGTGTGGCAAAGCTATTTTCCCCACCAAAGTTGCCCAACTGACTATTTTTCCACGTAAAGTGCCTAGTGACCATGCCAAAAGGCTATTTTTCCCGCTGAATGTTTGCCACAAACTGTTTTGCCACTGAAGGTACCTAGTGACCATACCAACAGGCTGTTTTGCCCACTAAAGGTGTGCCAATGGGCTGTTTTGCCTTCTGAAGGTGTGCCACCAGGCTGTTGTTCCCACCTAAGATGCCTAACAACCATGCCAATGAGCTATTTTGGCGACCAAATATGCACCAACGAGCTATTTTTCCCATTAAAGATGCCCCATGGACTATTTTTCGCACCGAACGTAGCTAGAGACTTTGTTAATAGGCTATTTTACCCACCGATGGTATGCCAACAGGCTGTGTTTCTCACCGAAGGTGTGCCAACAGGCTCTTTATGTCACTAAAGGTGTGACAACGTGCTGTGTTCGCATCGAAGGTGCCTCATAAACTATTTTTCCTATCTAAGATGCCTAACGACCTTGCCAACGGGCTATTTTGCCCACTGATGATGCCTATCGGTGGTACTAATATGTTGTTTTTTCCCACAAAAGATGCTTAGCGATAGTGCAAGTGTGCCAACGTGCTGCTTTTCCCATCGAAGGTGTGCCAATGTGTTGTTTTTCCCACGGAAGGATTGCCAACATTTTGTTTTTCTGACCAAAGGTGTTCTAACGGGCTGTTTTTCCCACTAAAGATGCCTAAGGACCATGACAACACACTATTTTGCCCGTTAAAAAAGTGCCAATGGGTTGAGTTTCCCATCGAACAAGCCCAAAGGGCTATCTTTCACACCTTAGGTGTGACCACGGGCTGTATTTCCTACTAAGAATGCACAAAAAGCAGTTTTTTTGACCGAAGATGCTTAGCGATCCGGCCAACGGTTTGTTTTAAGAACTAAAGGTGTGCCAATAGGCTTTTTTGCCCACCAAAGGGGTGCCAACGAGCTCTTTTGCCTACCAAAGATGTGGCAACGAGTTGTTTTTCCCACCGAAGGTATCTAGCGATCATGCCAACGGGCTGTATTACCTACTAGAGGTGTGCCATTGGGTTATTTTGTCTACCTAAGTTGTGAAAATGCACTGTTTTCAAATTGAAGGTGCCCAACAGACTATTTTTCCCACCTTAAATGCCTAGCAATTGTGCCAACGGGTTGTTTTGGCCACCGAAAGTGCACCAACAGGCTATTTTTCCCACCAAAGGTGCCCCACGAATAGTTTTTCCCTTCAAAGGCACCTAAAGACTTTGCCAGCGGGCTGTTTTGCCGTCCGAAGGTGTGCCAACTGGCTGTTTTTCTACCCAAGGTGCCCAACGGACTGTTTTACCACCAAAGATGCCTAGCGACTGTGCCAACGACCTGTTTTTCCCTACAAAGCTACTGCACGGACTATTTTCCCACCGAAAGCACCTAGAGACTTTTCCAATAGGCTATTTTGCCCACCAAAGTTGTGCCAACGGGTTATGTTTCCCACCGAAGATGTCCAAAGGGGCTATTTTGCCCACTAAAGGTGCCTAGCAACTTTCCCAACATGCCGTTTTCCATCCAAATGTGTGCCAACTGGCTATTTTGTCTCTTGAAGTTATTCCAATGGGCTGTTTTCCCACTAAGTGTTTTCCATTGACTGTTTTTCAATTCAAAGGTGCCTAACAACCTAGCCAATGAGTTGTTTTGCCAATCAAAGGTGCCCCATGGACTGTTTTTCCTATTGAAGGTAGCTAACAACTTTGCCAACGAGCATTTTGTCCACCGAAGTTGTGCCAACAGGTTGTTTTGTCTATCAAAGGTCTATCAATTGTTTGTTTTTCCACCGAATGTGCCTAACGGACTATTTTTGCCACTTAATGTTCTTAGCAACCATGCCAACGGGCTATTTTGGCCCTTAAATGGGTGCCAACAGGCTATTTTGCCCACCGAAAGCACCTAGCGACTTTGCCAATGGGCTGTTTTGCCCACCGAAGGTGTGCCAACGAGCAATTTTTCCCAGTGAAGGTGCTTGGCTACCGTGTCAGTGGGCTATTTGTCCTACTGAAGGTCCCATAGATCATGCCAATGGGCTATGTTTCCCACTCAAGGCGCTCAAGTGGCTATTTTCCCACCGAAGGTGCCTAGAGACCGTAGCAACGACCTGTTTTGCCCATCGATGATGTGCCAAATGGTTCTTTTTCTTCATAAAGGTGTGCCAATGGGTTGTTTTCCCACCGAAGCTGCCCAACTAACTATTTTTGCCTCCTAAGGTGCATAGCAGTCGTGCAAATGGACAATTTTTCTTATCAAATTTTTTCCACGATATGTTTTTCCCACCTAAGGTGCTTAACGACTGCGCCAACGAGTTATTTTGCCCATCGAAGTATGGCAAATAGTGGTTTTACAGATCAAAGGTTTGCCAACAAGTTATTTTTCCTGTCGAAGGTGTGCCAATGGGCTGTTTTACCCATTTAAGGTGCTTAGCAACTATGCCAATGGGCTATTTTAGCCAGCGTATGTGTACTAATGGGCTATTTTTCTTATCCAAGGTGCCTCATGAATTGTTTTTCCTACCGAAGGTAGCTAGTGACTTTGCCAATGGGCTGTTTTGCCTATTGAAGGTGTGCCAACAAACTATTTTTCCCACCAAAGGTGTGGCAACATGATGTTTTTCGCGCCGAAGGTGCCCAACGGACAGTTGTTCCCATCAAAGGTGCCTAATGACTGTGCTAACTGCCTATTTTGCCCACTGAAGGTGTGCCAACGGGCTGTGATTCCTGCTGAGGGTGCCCAACAGGCTTCTTTTCACACCAAAAGTGCCTATCGATTGTGCTGCTTTTCTTACCAAAAGTGTGGTAATGGGTTATTTTTACCATTGAAGGTCCCTAACAATGATGCCAACATGCCAAATGTGCCAACAAACTGTTTTTCCCACCCAAAATGTGCCAACGTGTTGTTTATCCCATCAAAGGTGTGCCAAGGGGCAGTTTTACCCACTGAAGGTGCCTAACGATCATGCCAATGTGGTATTTTGCCCAACGAAGGTGCTTATCGATCTTGCCAATATGTTTTTCTTCCCATCAAAGGTGTGCCAATGGGCTATTTTTCCCACCAAAGGTGGCTAACGACCATGTCAATGAGCTATTTTGCCCATCAAAGGTGTGCCAATGAGTTGTGTTTCACCAAAGTTGCTCAACGAGCTATTTTTCACATCAAGGTTGCTTAGTGATCATGATAACAAGCTATTTTGATCACCAAAGATGTGCTAACGAGATGTTCTACCCACCAAAGTTGTACGAACGTGCTTTTTTGCTTACCAAAGATGTGTCAACGAGTTGTTTTCCTACCGAAAATGCATAGCGACTATGACAACAGGCCTTATTGCCCACCAGAGGTGTGCAAATGGGTTGTTTTATCTCCCGAAGTTATGGCAAGGGCTATTTTTCCTACCGAAGGTGCCTAATTGACTATTTTTGCCACCTAAGGTGCCTAGTGTTTGGGCTAGTAGGCCATTTTCCTACCAAATGTTTGCCACGAACTGTTTTGCCCATTGAAGGTGTACGAATGTGTTGTTTTGACCACTAAAGGTGTGCCAACGTGCTGTTTTGCCTATCGAAATTGTTCCAATCAGCTCTTTTACTAACCAAAGGAGCGCCAACGGGCTGTTTTTCCCACTTAAGGTGCCTAATGACCATGCAAATGGGTTATTTTGGTCACCGAATGTGCATCAGCAGGCTGTTTTTCCCAACCAGATGCCCCGTAGACTGTTTTTCCCACCAGAGGTGTGCCAACAGACTATTTTGCCTACCAAAGGTGTTCCAACGGGCTGTTTTTCCCACCAAAGGTGCCCAACGAAATGTTTTTCCCACCAAAGGTGCCTAACAACAGTGCCAACTAGCTGTTTAACGCACAACAAGTGCACCAATGGGCTTTTTTTCCCATTAAAGGTGCCCTACGAACTATTTTTCCCATCAAAGGCACCTAACAACTTTGACAACAGACTGTTTTGCCCATTGAAGGTGTGCCAACAGGTTGTTTGACCCACTAAAAGTGTGCTAATGGCTTGTTTTTCCATCCTAGGTGCCCAACAGACAATTTTTGCCACCTAAGGTGCCTAGCGACCATGCCAACATCTTATTTTGGTTATCAAATCTACGCCAACGGTCTATTTTTCTCACTAAAGATGCCCTACGAATTGTTTTTCCCACTTAAGGCACATAGCGACCTTGCCAAAAAGTTGTTTTACCTATTAAAGGAGTGCCGACGAGTTGTGTTTCTCACCAAGGGTGCCTAGTGACCATTTCAATAGGTTGTTTGCCCATCGAAGGTGTGTCAATGGGCTGTTTTGCCTCCCAAAGGTGTGGCAAGGGTTGTTTCTCTCATCGAAGATGCCCAACTAACTGTTTTTACCAACTAAGGTGCCTAGTGACTATGCCAACAGGCTATTTTCCCACCGAATGTCCACTACAGACTGTTTTCCCACCGAAGGTGCTTAGTGGTCATATCAACGGGTTGTTTTGCACACTAAAGGTGTGCCAACGTGTTATTTTTTCCACCGAAGGTGCCCAACAGGCTATTTTTCCCACCTAAAGTGTCTAGTAACTTGAGCGAGTAGGTTATTTTGCCCACCGATGATGCCTATTGACCATGTCAATGTGTTGTTTTTCCCACAGAAGCTACCTAGCGATTGTGGAAATGTGCCAACATGCTATTTTTTCCATCAAATGTGTGTCAATGGGCTTTTTCCCTCCGAAGGATTGCCAACGTGTTGTTTTTCCCACCAAACATGTTCTAACAGGCTGTTTTTCCCACCGAAGGTGCCTAGCAACCATGACAATAGCTATTTTTCCCACGAAAAATGAGCCAACAGGTTGAATTTCCCGTCGAACAAGCCCAATAGGCTATCTTTCATACCCAAGGTGCCTAGCAATCGTGCCAACATCTATTTTGCCCATCGAAGGTATGACAACAGGCTGTATTTCCCGCTGAAGATGCCTAACAAGCAGTTTCTTCGACCGAAGGTGCCTAGCCATCGTGCCAATGGGCTATCTTACACACTGAAGGTGTGACAATAGGCTGTTTTGTCCACCAAAGGTGTGCCAACGGGCTCTTTTTCCTACCAAAGATGTGGCAATGAGCTGTTTTTCCCAACGAAGGTGCCTAGCGACTGTGTCAACGGGCTATGTTGCACATTGGAGGTGTGCCATCGGGCTATTTTTCTTACTAAAGTTATGCCATCGAGTTGTTTTCCCACTGAAGTTTCCCAATAAAATGTTTTTCCAATCTTGCCAACGAGCTATTTTGACAACCAAAAGTGAACCAACAGGTTGCTTTTCCCACCAAAGGTGCCCTATCAATAGTTTTTCCCTTTGAAAGCACCTAGCAACTTTGCCTGCGGGCTGTTTTGCCATCCAAAGGTGTGTTAACGGCCTATTTTTCCACCAAAGCTACCCCACCGACTGTTTTCCGAAAGCAGCTAGTGACTTTTCCAACCGGTTATTTTTCCCACTGAAGTTGTGCCAACAGGTTATGTTTCTAACTGAAGGTGTCCAATGGGGTATTTTGCCCACTGAAGGTGCCCAGGGACTGTGCCAACGGCCTGTTTTCCCTCCAAAGGTGTGCCAACTAGCTATTTGGCCTCCCAAAGGTGTGCCAACGATCTATTTTCCCTCTGAATATTTGTCATTAATTGTTTTTCTCACTTAAGGTGCCTAACAATCGTGCCAATGAGTTGCTTTTCCCACCGAAGGTGCCCTATGGACTGTTTTTCCCACCAAAGGCAGCCAACAACTTTACCAATGGGTCATTTTGCCCACCAAAGGTGTGCTAACTGGCTGTTTTGCCTACGAAAGGTGTGTCAATGAGTTGTTTTTCCACCGAATGTGCCCAATGGACTGTTCTACCCACCAAAGGTGTGCCAAAAGGTTGTTTTTCCCAACGAAGGTGCTTGGCTATTGTGCCAATGGGTTATTTGTGCCAATAAAGGTGCCTATAGGTCGTGCCAAAAGGCTATGTTTCCTACTCAATGTGCCTAACGGGCTATATTGCCCACCGAGGGTGCCTAGAGACCGTACCAACGAGTTGTTTTACCTACAGAAGCTGTGCCAAATAATTATTTTTCTTCTTGAAGGTGTGCCAATGGGCTGTTTTTTTGTTGAAGATGCCCATCTAACTATTTTTGCCACCTAAGGTGCCTAGCGATCATGCCAACGGACTATTTTTCCCACCAAATGTCTGCCATGGCATGTTCTTCCCACCAAAGGTGTCTAATGACTGTGCCAACGGGTTATTTTGCCCACCGAAGGTGTGCCAAATGGTTGTTTTGTAGGTCGAAGGTTTGCCAGTAGGCTGTTTTCCCTGTTGAAGGTGTGCCAACAGGCTATTTTACCCACCTAAAGTGCCTAACATAAGCCAACAGGTTGTGATTCCCACTGAAGGAGCCTAACGGGCTACTTTGCCCACCGAAGGTGCCTAGTGACCATACCAATGGGCTATTTTACCCACCTAAGTTATGCCAACAGGCTATTTTTATTCCCGAAGGTGTGCCAATGCACTGTTTTTCTTGCTGAAGGCTCCCAACAAATAGTTTTTCTCATCGAATGTCTGCGACAACATATTTATCCCAAATGTGCCTAACGATCATGCCAACGGGCTGTTTTGCCTACTAAAGGTATGCCAATGGGCTATTTTTTACATCTGAGGTGCCTGATAACCATGCCAACGGGCTATCTTGGCCACCAAAGGTGTGCCAACAAGCTATTTTTCCCACCTAATCGGACTATTTTTCCTGTCAAAGGCAGCTAGCAACTTTGCCAATAGATCATTTTGCTGACCTAAGGTGTGCCAATAGGCTGTGTTTCCTGCCAAAGGTGTTTTAACAAGCTATTTTTCCCACTAAAAGTGTTCTAACATACTGTTTTTCCCATCATAGTTACCTAACGAGTTTTTTCCCACCTAAGGTGCCTAACGACTGTGCCAGTGGATTATGTTACCAACCGAAGGTGCTTATCAACTGTGCCAACTTACTGCTTTTCCCACCGAAGGTGTGCTTATAGGCTGGTTTTCCCACTGAAGGTGCCTAACGATTATGCAAACGTGCAGTTTTTCCCATTAAAAGTGTTCCAATGGCCTGTTTCTCCCACCGAAGGTGCCTAGAGACTGTGTCAATGTGCTATTTTTCCTTTTGAAGGTGTGCCAATGGGCTGTTTATCCCACCAAAGTTGTGTCAATGTGTTGTTTTTTTGAATAAAGGTCAGCTAACAGATAGTTGTTCCCACTGAAGGTGCCCAGTGATGTGCCAATAGACTGTTCTACTCACCAAAGGTGTGCCAAAGGCTTGTTTCTCCCACTAAAGGTACCTAGTGAATGTGCGAATGTGCTTTTTTCCCATTGAAGATGTGCCAACGAGCTGTTTTTCTGAACAATGGTGAGCCAACGTGTTGTTTTTCCCACTGAAGGTGCCCAACAGACTGTTTTTCCTAGCTAAGGTACTTGGTTACCATACGAGCAGGCTATTTGTTCCACTATAGATCATGTCAATGTGTTGTTTTTCCCATTGAAGGTGTGGTAATGGGCCGTGTTTCCCACTCAAGGCGCCCAACGCAAGCGATGTACCTACTAGCTGTTTAACCCACCGAAGTTTTGCCAACTAGTTGTTTTTCTTCCTAAAAGTGTGCCAACGAGCTGTTTTTTTTGCCGAACGTGCACAGGTAACTATTTTTGCCACCAAAGGTGCCTAGCGACTGTGCCAACGAACTATTTTTCCCACCAAATGTCTGCCATGACATGTTTTTCCCACCGAAAGTGCCTTTTATTAATGAATGTGCCAACAGGTTATTTTGCCCACCAAAGGTGTGCCAATATGCTGTTTTACCTACCTAAGGTGAGCCAACGGCCTATTTTACCCATCTAAGGTGCCTAGAGACCATGCCAATGGGCTATTTTGGCTGCTGAATGTGTGCTAATAGGCTGTTTTCCTCACCAAAGATGGCCCACGAACTATTTTGCCCACCAAAGGCAGCTAGCTACTTTACCAACGGACTGTTTTACCCATTGAAGGTGTGCCAATAGATTGTGTTTCCCACTGAAGGTGTGCGAATGTGTTTTTTTTCCTACCGAAGGTGTGCCAACGTGTTGTTTTTCCTATCGAAGATGTGCCAATGTGCTGTTTTTTTCCCACTGAAGGTGCCCAACGGACTATTTTTCCCACTAAAGGTGCTTAATGACCTTGCCATCTGACTGTTTTGCCCACCAAAGTGTGTCAACGTGTTGTTTTTCCCACCGAAGGCGTGTCAATGTGTTATTTTTCCATCGAATGTTCCCAACGGTCTATTTTTGTCACCTAATGTGCTTAGTGACCATCCAACGGGCTATTTTGTTCACCGAAAGGATGCTAAAGGGCTGTTTTCCCACTAAAAGCAACTAGCAACTTTGCCAACGGGCTGTTTTGCTCACTAAAGGTAGGCCAACTGGCTATGCTTCCCACCTAAGGTACCAAACAAGCTACTTTACAAACCGAAGGTGCCCAGCAACCATACCAATAGGTTGTTTTCACCACCAAAGATGTGTCAACGAGCTATTTTTCTTCCCGAAGGTGTGTCAAAAGGCTGTTTTTCTCCCCGAAGGTGCCAAACTAACTATTTTTCACACCTAAGGTGCCTAGCGGCCATGTTGATAGGCTATTTTTCCCACCGAATACTGCCATGAAAAGTTTTTCCCACTGAAGGTGCCTAATGATCTTGCCAACAGGTGGTTTTGCACACCAAAATTGTGCCAACGGGCTGTTTTCACTACCAATGGTATGTTAACAGGCTGTTTTGCAACCGAAGATGAGCCAATAGGATGTTTTTCCCACCCAAAATGCCTAATGACCTTGTCAACAGGCTGTTTTGGCTGTCAAATGTGTGCCAATGGGTTGTTTTAACATGGAAGGTGCCCCACGGACTGTATTTCCCACCGAAAGCAATTGGTGACATTGCCAACTAGCTATTTTGCACACAAAGGTGTGTTAACGGGTTGTGTTTCCCACCAAAGGGGTGACAACAGGCTGCTTTTCCTATTGAAGGTGTGCCAATGTGCAATGTTTCCCACCAGAGATGCCCAACGAGCTCTTTTTCCTATCGAACTTGCTTAGTGATCATGCCAACGAGCAGTTTTACCCATCGAAGGTGTGTTAATGGGCTGTTTTATCTACCGAAGTTGTGCCAATGTACTGTGTTTCCCACCAAAGGTGTGCCAAAGTGTTGTTTTCTTCATCGAAGGTGTGCCAACGTGTTGTTTTTCTCACTAAAGGTGCCCAATGGACTATTTTTCCCACCAAAGGTGCCTAGTGACCTTGCCATTTGGCTGTTTTACCCACCAAATGTGTGTCAACGAGCTGTGTTTCCCACCGAGGGTGCCCAACGGGCTGTTCATCACATCGAAGGTGCCTATCGACCGTGTCAACAAGCTATTTTTCCCATTGAAGTTAGGCCAATGGCCTATTTTCACATTGATGGTGCCTAACAACAATGCCAATCAGTTGTTTTTCCCATCAAATGGGCTGTTTTTCTACCTAAGGTATGAAACCAAAGGTGTGTTAAGGGGAAGTTTTACCCATTGAAGGTGCCTAACGACTGTGCCAATGTGTTATTTTGCCTACCGAAGGTGCCTATCGATCGTGCCAACTTGTTGTTTTTCCCACCAAAGGTGTTCTAATGGATTATTTTTTCCACCAAAGGTGCCTATTGTGTTTCCCATCAAAGGTGCCCAACGAGCCATTTTTCCCATGAAAGTTGCTTAGCGATTGTACCAAAGATGTGTCGACGGGTTGTTTCGCCCACCAAAAGTGTGCCAGCAGGCTGTTTTACCTATCAAAGATGTGCCAACGAGTTGTTCTTCTCACTAAAGATGTATAGAGACTATGACAACAGGCTATATTGCCCACCGGAGGTGTGCTAACAGGTTATTTGGACTCCCAAAGGTATGGCAAGGGCTGTTTTTCCTACCAAAGGTGCCCAACTGACTGTTTTTTCCACTGAAGATGCCTAGCGACCATGCCAATGGGCTATTTTGCCCACTAAAGGTGTGCCAATGGGCCATTTTGCCTACCAAAGGTGTGCTAAACGACTGTTTTTCTAACCAAAGGTGAGCCAATGGGCTATTGTTCCCACCTAAGATGCCTAGCGCCATGTCAATGGGCTATTTTAGGGCACTGAATATGTGCCAACGAGCTATTTTTCCCAAAAATGGTGCTCCAAGGACTGTTTTCCCATCAAAGGAAGCTAGTGACTTTGCTAACAGGTTGTTTTACCCACTAAAAGTGTGTAAACAGGCTGTGTTTCCTATCGAAGGTGTGCCAACAGGCTGTTTTCCCATTGAAGGTGTGTCAACGTGCTATTTTTCCCACTGAAGGTGCCCAACAAATTGTTTTTCACACCTAAGGTGATTAGCGACTGTGCCAATAGGATATTTTGCCCACTGATGGTGCCTGCCGACCATGCTAATGTGTTGTTTTTCCCACCGAAGGTAGCTAGCGATTGTGCAAACATGAAAATGTGCTGGTCTTCCCATCAAAGGTGTGCCAATGAGTAGTTTTCCCCACTAAACAATTACTAACATGCTGGCTTTCCTACTGGAGGTGCCTAATAATCGTGTCAATAGGCTATTTGGGCCACAAAAAAGTGCCAACAGGATGTATTTCCCACTATGCCTAACGGGTTGTTTTTGATACCGAAGGTGCCTAGTGACCATGCCAATGGGCTGTTTTACCCATCGAAGATGTGCCAACGGGCTATGTTTCCCATTGGTGATACCCAATGAGTAGTTTTTGATTGAAGGTGCTTAGCGATCGTGTCAATGGACTATTTTTGTGCATCGAAGGTGTGCCAACAGGCTGCTTTTCCTAAAAAAGGTGAACGGGCTCTTTTGCCTACCAATGATGTGGAAAAAGAGTTGTTTTTCCCATCGAAGGCGCCTAGCAACCCTACCAACGGGCTGTATTGCCCACCATAGGTATGCCAAAGGCCTGTTTTTTCCACTGAAGATGCCCAACGGATTATTTTCCCACCTTAAGTGCTAAACAACCATGCCAACTGGCTACTTTGGCCCCTAAAAGTGCACCAATGGACGGTTCTTCCCATCGAAGGTGCCCCATGGACAGTTTTACAATCAAAGGCACCTAGATACATTGACAGCGGGCTGTTTTGCCCACCAAAGGTTCGCCAGTGGGCTGTTTTCCCTAGCAAAGGTGAGCCAACAAGCTACTTTCCACCAAACGTGCCTAACGGACTGTTTTACCATCTAAGGTGCCCAGCAACCTTGCCCATAGCCTATTTTTCCCACCAAAGCTACCCCATGGATTGTTTTTCCCATCGAAAGCACCTAGAGACTCTACCAATTAGCTGTTTTGCCTACTGAAGCTACGCCAATGGGCTATGTTTCCTACCGAAAGTGCCCAGCGAGCTATTTTTTCTAACGAAAGTGCTTGACAAGAGCGCCAACGGGCTGTTTTACCCAGTAAAGGTCTACCAACTGACTATTTTTCATTCCAAAGATGTGCTAATAGGCTTTTTTTCCCACTGGAGGCATGCAACTGGCTGTTTTGTCTGCTGAAGATGCGCTAATGGGATGTTTTCCCATCGAATGTCCACCACATACTGTTTTTCCCACTGAAGGTACCTAACAATAATGCCAACGAGTTGTTTTGCCCATCAAAGATGCCCCATATACTGTTTTTCCCATCAACGGCAGCTAACGACTTTATTAATGGGTTGTTTTTCCCATCAAAGGTGTGCCAACGGGCTGTTTTTCCTACCAAATGTGTGCCAATGGTTTGTTTTTCCACCGAATGTCCCCAACGGACCTAATGTACTTAGCAGCCATCCAACGAGCTATTTGGGCCACCGGATGGGCACCAAAGGGTTGTTTTCCCATCGATAGCACCTAGCAACTTTGCCAATGGGTTGTTTTGTCCACTGAAGGTGAGCTAACAGGATGTGCTTCCCACCAAAGGTACCAAACAGGCTACTTTGCCTACCGAAGGTGCCCAACGATCATACCAGTAGGTTGTTTTAGCCACCTAAGTTGTGTCAACGGGCTATTTTTTGTCTTAAAGGTGTGCCAAAAAGCTTTTTTTCTCGGTGAAGGTGCCGAACTAACTGTTCTTGACACGTAAGGTGCCTAGCAATCATGTTGACAGGCTATTTTTCCCACCGAATACTGCCATGACAAGTTTTTCCCACCGAAGATGCCTAACGATCGTGCCAATAGGTTGTTTGGCACACCAAAGTTATGCGAACAAGCTGTTTTGACTATCGAAGGCATGTCAATAGCCTATTTTTCTCACCTAAAATGCCTAGCGACCTTGCCAACAGGCTATTTTGGTTGTCAAATGTGTGCCAATAGGTTTTTTTTTAACAATGATGGTGCCCTACGGACTGTATTTCCCATCGAAGGCAAAGGGTGACTTCGCCAACTAGCTATTTTACCCCCAAAGGTTCATTAACGGACAATTTTTCCCACCAAGGGGTTGCCAACAAGCTGTTTATCGAATCGAAGATGTTCCAATATGCTATGTTTCCCACCAAAGGTGCCCAACAAGCTCTTTTTCTCGTGGAATTTGTTTCGCGATCATGCCAACGGGCAGTTTTGCCCATCAAAGGTGTGCCAACGGGCTATTTTGCCTGTCGAAGGTATGCCAACGGGCTGTATTTCGATCGAAGGTGCCCAATGAACTATTTTGTCACCTAAGGTACCGAGCGACCATGCCAACGACCTATTTTTCCCAACAAAGCTACCCCATGGGCTATTTTTCCCATCGAAAGCACCTAACCACTTTTCCAAAGGGCTGTTTCACCCACCAAAGCTGTCAAACGACCTATTTTGCTCACCAAAGTTACCTAGCTACTGTACCAACGGGCTATTTTGCCATCGAGGGTGTGCCAACTAGTTATTTTGCCTCCTTAAGGTGTACCAATATGCTATTTTTGTAGGATAGCATATAGCCCTAGTATTCACAATACGCTGCGGGAGAGACCATAACACAACACGGTGTATAATCGAAAATATGTAGGATGCGCAAAAATACCTTTTTGACACAGATTGGTGGTTGTTTTTTGGATTCGTAGACACTGCTACACGCGAATGTCCTCTACTGGTATCCATACGAGTATGCACGATCTGGGTTGCAGCTATCATGTGCTAGCACGTCTTGAAACTATTTCCGAATGCCGCACACACTTCTCTCGGATGGTGGCTAGGGTTTTGTATTACAATGGTGTATCTTTCTTATGAGACCTAAGTTTCTCTATTTATAGAGAAAACCTAATCCTATTAAAGCCCAATAAGTTTCGTCCCATTGTATCTCATATAATAAAAGCCCGACAATTTAATTCACTCTAGCCTAATAAATATATCCATATATATTTATTCAATGCCTAATAAATTAGGCTCAAGAGAATAAGCCCAAATCACATCACTCTTTGTGTGTGACCCTGTAGGCTCATTTGATGTTGGCAATGGGCTTGAT
>JANZXR010333163.1:0-26874 GCA_027575705.1 Erythroxylum echinodendron | reverse complement strand
CCTGGACCATAAGAGGCTATTGCATCCATCATTGGTTGATAATAATAAGACTGAGAAGCATTGAATGACGAACCTGTATCATATCACCATCTAGCTACTGCCATATCGACATTGTGAGTCGCATTTCTTGATTGTATTGCACTACAAATTGAAGATTGGGCTCCATAAGTTGTTCATGGTGCAAAGAAACTAGTCACCTGCCTTCTTCTCTTCCTCACATCAGATTCTTCATGATCCTGAGGCTGAGATGGAACACTATTAGAGCCACTACCACTTCCACTTCTACCTTCAACATTTCCATAATCGCCACGGAAACCAAAAAACGAACTTCCACTACCAATTTCAAAATTCAATCTTCCCCTTTTATCTTTCCCAAATTGATGTTCATCAAGCAATGTTTTCATCTGCCACTTCACATCATGACTTACGTTTTTACACGCTTCCACGTCTCCTTTAACCCCAGCTAAATGCCTTTTCAATAAGGTGATTCCTCTACCTTTCAAATTCTTGTTACAAAACGAGCAAATGGTATGATTCTTTTGACCGATAACAGTACCAGCGTGAGCTCAAGCTGGATCACTGTATCTTCCTGAAGTAAGTTGATCGAGAGTATTTAAACTTCCTTCTATTTATCGGTACACAAAAATAAATAACACACAATTTCAGTACACAATGACAATTTGCATATCCATCTTATATAATATAACTCATTCTGCATGATTACATTACATATAATTCAATTTCAAGGAACACAATTCACTGTAAGTCAAAAGCTAACAATTCAAAACATTCAACATATACAATAACACAAAACAAAACATATTCCAGCAATCACAAAACATTTATAATTCCATTGTTATTTCCAACAATTTGCAATTTCAACAATTACAAAACAATCATAATTCCATTTTCATTCCATTTCATTTATAACAATTTCCAATCCTAACAGTTACAAAACATTCATAATTGGATTTTCATTCCATCCTATTTATACAATTTCCAACTACAACAATCACAAAATATTCATAATTTCATTTTCATTCCTAACAAAAACCAACAATTTTCAATCCCAACAATCACAAAATAATCATAATTCCATTTCTGTTCCATTCTATTTTCAACAATTTCCAATCCTAACAATTACAAAACATTCATAATTGGATTTCCATTCCATTTCATTTACAACAATTTCCAATTATAACAAACACAAAACATTCCTAATTTCATTTCCATTCCTAACAAAAACCAACAATTTTCAATCCCAAAAATCGCAAAACAATCATAATTCCATTTCCATTCCATTCTATTTTCAACAATTTCTAATCCTAACAATTACAAAACATTCATAATTGGATTTCCATTCCATCCATTTACAACAATTTTCAATTACAACAATCACAAAATATTCATAATTTCATTTCCATTCCTAACAAAAATAAACAATTTTCAATCCCATCAATCACAAAACAATCATAATTCCATTTCCAAAAATTTCCAATCCTAAAAATTACAAAACATTCATGATTGGATTTCCATTCCATCCTATTTACAACAATTTCCAATTACAACAATCATAAAATATTCATAATTTTATTTTCATTCCTAATAAAAACCAACAATTTTCAATCCTAACAATCATAAAACAATCATAATTCCATTTCCATTCCATTCCATTCCCAACAATTTCCAATCCTAACAATTACAAAACATTCATAATTGGATTTCCATTCCATCCCATTTACAACAATTTCTAATTACA
Organism: Erythroxylum echinodendron; assembly: GCA_027575705.1. Taxonomy (NCBI): domain Eukaryota; kingdom Viridiplantae; phylum Streptophyta; class Magnoliopsida; order Malpighiales; family Erythroxylaceae; genus Erythroxylum; species Erythroxylum echinodendron. The sequence continues at coordinate 25,115 of JANZXR010333163.1, read as the reverse complement.
ACAATCACAAAACATTCATAATTTCATTTCCATTCCTAACAAAAACCAACAATTTTCAATCCCAACAATCACAAAACAATCATAATTCCATTTCTGTTCCATTTCATTTTCAACAATTTCCAATCCTAACAATCACAAAACATTCATAATTAGATTTCCATTCCATCTCATTTACAACAATTTCCAATTATAACAATCACAAAACATTCATAATTTCATTTCCATTCCCAACAAAAACCAACAATTTTCAATCCCAACAATCACAAAATGATCATAATTTCATTTCCAACAATTTCGAATCCTAACAATTACAAAACATTCATAATTGGATTTTTATTCCATCCCATTTACAACAATTTTCAATTACAACAATCACAAAACATTCATAATTTCATTTCTATTCTTAACAAAAACCAACAATTTTCAATCCCAACAATCGCAAAACAATCATAATTCCATTTCCATTCCATTCTATTTCCAACAATTTCCAATCCTAACAATTACAAAACAATTATAATTGGATTTCCATTCTATCCCATTTACAACAATTTCCAATTATAACAATCATAAAACATTCATAATTTCATTTCCATTCCTAACAAAAACCAACAATTTTCAATCACAACAATTACAAAACAATCATAACTCTATTTCCATTCCATTCCATTTCCAGCAATTTCCAATCCTAACAATTAGAAAACATTCATAATTAGATTTCCATTCCATCCCATTTACAACAATTTCCAATTACAACAATCACAAAACATTCATAATTTCATTTCCATTCCTAACAAAAACCAACAATTTTCAATTCCAACAATGACAAAACAATCATAATTCCATTTCCAACAATTTCCAATCCTAACAATTACAAAACATTCATAATTGGATTTCCATTCTATCCCATTGACAACAATTTTCAATTACAACAATCACAAAACATTCATAATTTCATTTCCATTCCTAACAAAGACAAACAATTTTCAATTCCAACAATCACATAACAATCATAATTCCATTTCCATTTTATTTCATTTCTAACAATTACAAAACAATCATAATTGGATTTCCATTTCATCCCATTTACAACAATTTTTAATTACAACAATCACAAAACATTCACAATTTTATTTCCATTCCTAACAAAAACCAACAATTTTCAATCCCAAAAATCACAAAACAATCATAATTCCATTTCCATTCCATTCCATTTCCAACAATTTCCAATCCTAACAATTACAAAGCATTCATAATTCCATTTCTAACAAACCATAATATTATATAAAACATTTTATATTTCATTCCTAAATATATATGTTACTTTTACAATTCTTGATCGACATTAATAACTGTAAGTATAAATGATTGGAATCTACAAGGGTAAAACATATTCACAAATCACAATTTGATAACAAATAGTTTTGTTTGGAAATATTCATTACATCACTAATTTGTAGTTTGTACTTTCACACATTACCAATTTTAAATATATATGGTACCAAACACATATATATTACCATTCCATTAAAGTTCAACATCTTTTATAGTCAATTAATTATTTACGTAACTAAAACTAATACTCAAATAGGCAAATATATCATTAACTACAATTGAATTATTATTAATTTCTAAATTGCATAATTTTATACTCAACTAATTATTTACCTAAATTCAATACTCAAACATTAAAAATAAATTACCATTTAACAAATACTAAGATTTAAGAATATGTCAATTAATGATTTAAGTTTTTTCGATTTTACCAATTTTGATTATCAATTTTACAATTTTACATTTAATTATTAATTTCACATTTGGTTATCAATTTTACATTTAGGTTTAAATGTTGACTATCAACTTTCAATTTTAAGTTTTAACAATCAATTAATCAACATCAACAATTTAACTTTAAAGTTTAAATACTAGTCCCTCACCCTCAGCTCACCTCACCTCACCTCACGACCATAACCAAATTATCATTAAATACAATACATGTACAAAATAACAAACACAATTAAACTCAACATCTCAAATTCTCAACTCAAGCTCAATTGCTCAAATTCAATCTCATTCATCAATAATTCTTATTCAATATTACCGTAAATCACAAGCCAAAAAATTTATACATTTCCAATTTCAATTCAACATTCACAAAACTCATTCAAGATTTTCAACTTCAATATCCATTTCCAGCCAAAATCTGCAAAATTTGTTACGCAAATCCGCTATCCAATCTAACGGACCAACATAAATCCATCATCCAATTCCAATCCAACGGACCAACACAAAATACACAATACAATTGCAAACCCATCATTCATGATTTCATTCCAACCGACCAATACAAATAAACAACACAAATCCATCATCCATTCCAATTTCCAACCGACCAGAACACAATCAAAGATTCAAACTCAAAATGCAATGAAAAATTGAAAAGCACACACCCAAACAATTGGGTGTTCTGGTTAACGTCGAGTCGCATCCTGGTGGTGCGTCTGAGGTGCAACGGATGGTGACGACGTGCTGGAGATGCTGCGGAGGAAGGAGTGATGGTAGTCGAAGGAAGAGAGAGAGATTGCGAGGAGTGATGGGCTAATGGCTGAGGAAGGAGACGTCGATGGCGAGGAGGAGACGGTAACGAGGGAGAGAGAGAGGGGAGTGACCAAAGAGAGAAGCAGAGTTGAGAGTCGAGGGGGGGGGGGATGGGGGTAATTTAGGTTTAAGTTTCGAAAATTGCAATTTAATCCTTGCAATTTCTTAAACTTATGGTACCGACCGGTAAACACCAGTACCGACCGGTACTTGAGGCGGGTACCGATGTTTGATAATTTCATACTATTTTCTGGGTACGTACGAAATCCGTATCTATGGTTAAGACTGTATTTGATGTTTGGATTTTGTAGGTTAGGGTAGTTTTAGTTTGGTCTTTAAAAGCTGCTTCAAGGCTTATTCATAGGCTTGAGCTACTGTGTGTGGCTTGTACATTTTGACAAAATATTGGAGTTTATCAACCAATCCTCCTATGAAGCTAGTAACAAAATACTCTTCAAGAAACATAGGTACCGATTTCAACACCACCTTCAACAACCTCATCTCATTAAATTTCTCTTGGTGCTCATCTATAGTACCAGTTTGCCTCAATCTATTAATATTCTTCTACAATCTCCTGCATTCCTTGCTCCTCAAATCTCCGACAAAAATCCCCTACAAGCACATCCCTCATTAATCGGGTCGATTAATAACCCATCTCGTATACCCTGCCTCTGCCTTTCCCGTGAGACAGATGGATGACATCTCCACTTTACTTTCATCAACAACGCAATAGATATACAAAAGACACTTTCAAGCCATCAAAAACGGGAAATTCTATCTTAGGGTGAGGGTGATAAGTATGCAGGGGTGACATATAATTAGACATAGGATCTTCTAGTGGAATATGGGTGGGTAGCATAAGATTGGACATAAAAAGGTTCAAATTAAGTTTAGGTGAAGGTAAATGTTAAATTTTATATAATTGGGCCTACGTAAACTGAGCACATATAAACCCAAATGAGGTTCCATCCTAAAACCAATTGGTAATAGGAGGAGTAACTCACTAGGCTTATATGCATGCTCAAGGCCTTGTATTCTTTCAATGTGGGACAAACTCCCATTTATATTTCAACACGCCCCCCTCACGTGTGGGCTAATTTAAGGCCCAATACGTGACACAACTTATCGTGTCGAGGTGGTGACGTGCAACTCAAGAGCAACCTGCTCCGATACCATGTTTGGACTTATATGTGCTCAGTTTACGTAGGCCCAATTATATAAAATTTAACATTCGCCAACGTTTGACAAGTTAACCTTCTTCAGTCTTTCTCCCGGTTTCTCCTTCCTTGAGCTAGTCCCATTTGGTTTTTCTCCTAATTCGAGTGTTATAGCAAGGTGTGAACAAATATTTAAGCATACAATCCTGGGCCTTGAAAAGTAGGTCTAAATCAGGTTTAGAGAATGTGTTGCTCAATAATGATAAGTTCTTATTTAGGTTCTTAGATGCATTAAACATGCAAAAAGTACACGAAGGAGGACCCTTTCACGTTATAGGAAAACCTCTTCTTATGGTAAAATGGAGACTAAGTTTAAGTCTAAAGGATATCAAATCGAAGCATATAACTTTGTAGATTCAATTTCATAACCTCACCCTCTAATACTGGACCACAGCGAGGTAGAGTTACCTTACTAGTGCCACAGGGTACCCTCTTTGTTTAGATGTGCAGATTACAATGATAAGACGAGTTAGCTTTGTAAGGATATGTGTGGAGGTAGCTTTGCATGTGGATCTTTATGAGGTCTTGGTAATTATGAGCCTAAATGAATAAGGAGAATTGATTGAGGATTGTTGGGATATTGATAGGTGTGTATTGGTCTATATTTTTCTATATAATTGGTATGTGTTTTCTTGCATACTTGTTGATTATTGTTATAATTTACGAGTGATTTCGTATATTTTGTTTAGTTTGATTTCTATTGTTGTTCTTTTATATTTGATGTTACTTTAGGGTAAGAATTGACTATTTTTATATAGAAAGGAAGATGGAGTAACTTGGAGATTGAGCTAAAAATCAAAAGGAAAAGAAAAGAGGAAGTGTTCTGCGGCCAATTCCCATGATCGTGGGAATCATAATCTGAGACAATATGCAGGGCTTCGTTAAACTTAGGGTTTTCAGACTATTTAAGCATCATTAAGTCTCCATCTTAAAAGGGAACGAAACCCTTATGTAGAAACACCATCTTTGGAGTAAAGAACACATGTTTAGAGTCTTAAGGAAGGATTGAAATCAAAGATCATCATCAAGATTGGAGAAAATAGCACATCAACACCAAAATTTTCATATTTTGGCAAAGAAGAGAAGGAGTCTTTTTATTCAATTTTCTGTTAATCTGACTTCTATTCTTTGTAAAATGGTTTATTTGAATGTTGATGATATTATGGAGACCATGTTAGGCAGATTTAGTTTTAGGAATTACTTTTGAACTATTTTGTTAGAACTCCTATTTTATTGAATTGAATGTAGTTGTCTTTGACGATTGTTAGTTTTATTTATTATCTTAGAACAAATTGAGACAGTGAGTAAGATAAATTTGTGTAGGATTGTACAACGAGAGTTGGCGACCTATAGAATTACAATCTTCACATTAATTGAATAGTTAGAAGAGAGATCTCGGCTAATCAATTGATCACCCATAGGATAGTTTAATAACTAGTTTAATAGGTCGAGTCATTGGGTAGGTTAAGAAATCATCCAATTGATTCTCTTTAATTCAATCAGGGACAATTAATTACATTGTGAGAGAGGGTGGTTAATACATTCGAAAATCTAGGGTGAGACACAATTCAATCAATAAAATAGGAGGGAGACAAAATAGGGAAAAAGTAATCTCTAGTCTTAGATTCTTGAATTCCGACTTTTCTGCATGTTGATATTGTCTATTGTTTTGAGTTAGTCTTTAATTTTTTTTAAAATTTTCCATATTACTTTTATTAAACAATTTCATTTCTTAAACAAAGTTTTATTTAAATTAAGTGGTGTATGGGCATCAATCCCTATGGGATCGATATCCACTCCTTTAAGCTAAAGTAATAACCCGTTCACTTGCGGTTTTGAGTATAAAACAAGTAGATAGGTTTTACCATCAACAAGTTTTTGGCACCGTTGCTAGGGATTGATTGTTTAGCATCTTGTTTAGTTTAGATTATTTTGATTTAAGAGTTTTTGATACTTTTTCTTGTGTAATTTTAGGTGCACGAACACAAGAAGCACATGAAAGAACAAAAGAATTGAGCAAAGACTAATTTCTCGACATCAAGAGGCACGAAAGAGAATTACGAAGGGCAAAGCATCTTAAATTTTCACAACAGGATATGGTTGAAGAAGGAGAGCAAGAAGGACCGGATAGGACCTTGATGGATTTCATAAGGCCAAGGTTTAGTCCTCGAGGAGTGGCGAGACCGGTGGTCCAAGTAAACAATTTTGAGATAAAGCCCGCCCTACCTAACATTTTACAAAATAGTGCGTAGTTCAATGGGCTATCCAATAAGGATCCAAATGTTCACATTGCCAATTTCTTAGAGATCTGCGATACGTTCTGATTCAATGGAATGTCCGAAAATGCAGTGAAGCTGAGACTATTTTCATTCACATTGAAGGATCGGGATAAAGCGTGGTACAACTCATTGAATTCAGGCCAGATTACAGCTTAGGAGCAGCTAGCCCAAGCATTCCTTTCCAAGTATTTCCCATTGACGAAAACGAAGGGGATTAGGAAGGAGACAACAAATTTCTAGCAAAATGACGAGGAGTCTCCCTATGAAGCTTGAGAGAGATTTAAGGAACTTTAGAGAAGCTGTCCCCATCACAACCTACAGAGGGAGTTCCTGCTTCAGACGTTCTATAAAGGAGTGAATCTAAGAACTAGAGGAACCATCAACGTAGTAGGAGGAGGTTTATTAATGAGGAAAATAGTGGAAGCAGCTCACGATCTATTAGAGGAGTTGGCGAACAATAGCCATATATGGTTGAGTGAGAGGAGCAGACTAGGACAAAAGGAACTGAAAGGTATGTGTAACACCCACATACCCCCTAGAAGGATATATGAATGCCACACAAAACAACACGAACAAATCAAAGCATACGAAAACTTCCAGTAAACAATTTAGGCAAACATACATTAATTACATAGTCCGTAACATAAACTCGCTGAAAAATCTAAACCAAACTAAAGTATTGTTGTTACAAACTGACAAACAAATTCACATATACATATAAGATACAAGCCTAAAAGTCAAACCAAATATTTCACATGATTTTCAAAACAACACTCAGACTTCATTGGCCATTGCGGTTGTCTTGTCCCAGTCTTTATAAACGTCGCTCAAAACCTACATGGGGCAAATCCACCATGCTAAGCATATAGCTTAGTCAGTAATAACTAAACTATGCATAATTTGACAATTAATCATACTGAATTAAGTTATAGCATAAGCAAATATTAAATTTCAGAACAGTTACATAGCTAACAGAATTGAGTATCAAAGAAGGCACAATCCCTTTAGTTCAAAAAATCATTTTGTTTATTACAAAATCCAACATATATCAGAATACACAATACGATGACTGCTAATCCATCAACAGAAGTGGGTAAGGGGACTTATACAGAAGATACCATAATTGGCATCATATCACAGAAAAGACTTATGTCACAATAAAAGAATACACCGAAGTGTCAAATACCGAAGTGTCACAGAAGCAGCTACAGACCCTTCTAGATATGCCTATTTAGCAACAACTAGGACTGAACAGTTTTAAAACAAAACAAGGTCATTTAAGATGTTTCATGTGCAAAGCAAGTAGTCAATCATATTCACATGAAAATAGCACTTCCAATGATATAAATATGCATCAAACGCCCCGGACGATCATTGTCCAGAATTCAGAACACAATCTGCACAAATCAAATTCAATTCAGTAATTAAAAAAACATATTAAGGTGAGACCATCTTAGGTTACTCACAAAAGTTACCATCTAAATTACTTACAAAATCACCCTTATTGCTTATTGCCTCGACGTCCCGGCAATATCTAGAATCGGTCGCTAGATGGGTTCCTCTAAAACATTTAATACAAACACATATCATTATTGTGCATAATTATAAATTCAATTATGCACATGCATGTATACTGAATATGTATAATGCATGTTTATGAAAAATTCTAGATTTCTTATCCTTTTTGTCACATTCTCAATCATGCAAAATCATACTCAATTCCTCAATCCAGATTTATTTCACAACCAACTTTCTAGTCTACTTTGTTTAATTATTATAGTTAGGTAGGTAAGGTAATTAGGTAATACTTCCTTCTAGAAAGTTATTCCTATTTGTCTTAAGTTTCTAATGATATCAAGTTTATCCAATTTGGGTCAATATAATGAAAGTTATGCCCAAAATATTTCAGACTATTCTTAAGCTTCAACATAATTCTTATCTCAAATTCCAATCAGATTCTGAAATTCATAAAGGCAGAATTATAATTCCATCACTTCAGACAATTTGTATCCGTATGAATCTAGTTTAATTAAAAACAAGAATCACTCCATATCGAAAACTATAGATCAAGATATAATCACAATACTGAAGTATGTTCATTAAAACAATCCCAGTTATCATACTTCAGTATAGTTATAATTCCAACTTAAATTATTCAACCAATCCATTTCAGAAAGTCCTAATTTTTAGAATAATGTCTTAAGAGTCCATTGGTTTAATTCCCGTGTCAATTTTATGTATAGAGAAGAAGTTATAATCAAAAGAATGAAGAATGTTCAAAACTGTCAAGCAGCATTGTGCACAACCTTTTTTTTCCAACTTCTTCCAGCTCTTCCCAAAACAAACCTTTGAGTCATTGTTACACGGTCATTTTGACAATTAAAATGAAAGATTTAGGCCAAAAATTATCTAAAATTTTTTTCCTTTATGTCTTAAGTTTCTACTGACAACAATGTTATGCAATTTGGTTTAGTATTTTGAAAATTATCCCCAAATGACTACAGACTTTTCACAAACAGTAACAGATTCCAGATACTCAACTTTAAGCCAACTTTTGACACTCTTAGTGACATAAATAAAATTCAATGCCTTCATGAAAGTTGTAGATATAAGTTTGTAGTTTAATAAGAATTTAAATTCATCTAATGTGGATACATATAGAACAAGATATGGCTAAAATACAGAAGCCTATCTAGTAGAACTACTTATCCGAACCAATTTCTAGCATGTATCAAACCTCAATTCTTTCCCATTTTAGTACATAATTGATCCATATCAAACATAAAACAACACATGCTATCACAGGATACCAAGTTCATAATTCCATTACCTTACTAAACTTCAAATTTAACTCCAAGAATCTAGCTAAACCAAGCTTCCAAATGTCCAACACATACCTAAGTTTAAGGTATAACTTTCAGCACCAACAAGATAGTATTACATAAAGTTACATGACCTACTTCTTATTGAAATAACTTATAGAGATGATGATCAAAGCTTCAACAAAGGTCCTGAAGTTGAGAGGGGGAGTAGGAGAACGAAATTTCGATGGAGAGAAGAGACTAAAATGAAGACTTGCTCCAGCAGAATTTACCACATCCAAAGTTAGGTGTCATGGAATTAGAGCAATATATGTCTTCATGCATGAGCTTCATGTGTCCCTTAAAGGAGCTGGCATGTGTCAATGATACATTAGGTCATATTTCACACACTTAGTGCTGCCATTTTTCAATGTATCAACTATGCCATTTGTCAATGCTTTAACTATGCCAAATGTCACTAACTCATAAGTTAATTGTTCTAATTTTTATGTACCAACTTAACTTGCCACTTGATAACTGTTCCTAGACCAAATGTACGTTTAAATACCTTAATTATCTAATGAAATCAATTAATTCCAATTCACTAACCATTGTCCACTTGACCAAAAATTTAAATCATATGTCTTTCATATGCTAATCATAGCAAAATTCTAACTCCTATCATACATGTACTTTCATAAACATGTATTATTTCAACTAGGGTATATTTTGAGGCCTTACAATATGATACCTATTGATTTGGTTACTACCTAGCATGTTTATATTACAACTCTTACAAAGCAGCTGAATAATATGTAAGGAGCATCTACCTTGATAGCAAAGGCGATACAAGTTCAGTGTGAGTTGTGTGGGCAGAGCAACCACGACTCAACGGAGTGTTTTCTAATGGGAGCCGGTGGTACTGAACAGGTAAGTTACATAGGCCAGCCATAGAAAGGTAACAACCCTTACTCTAATGCCTATAATATGGGGTGGCGAACCCATCTGAATTTTTCTTGGAATAATAATAATGCAGGTAGCCAGAAAAGACCACAAGGACTGCCGGGATTCCAACAAGATCGAATTGGAGTGATGGAGAGTAAGTTGGACAAGTGTATGGAGATGTTTGATTCCAAACTAGTAGCTTAAGAAGAGAGTTAGAAAAGAATATTTGTAAGCCACAAGGAGAGTCAAAAGAGGATGGAGAAAAAATTTGACCAGATTGTGAAGAACCATGCGTCGTCGATCTATAACTTGGAGGTTCAGGTAAGTCAACTTACTAATGCCTTACTTTCTCGAAGTGCAGGTATTATATTCTGCAATACTAGGTCATTCCAAGGGAGCAACTTAAAGCCATTATGTTTTAAAGTGGCAAATAGATGGAAGAGCCAAGTGTGAAAAGGGAGAGTCACAAAAAAGATAAAAATATAGAGATAAAAAAAGAAAAGGAAGAAGGAAGGTCGTAAGTTCCCCCACCACCGTATAAACTTAAACTCTTGTATCCACAAAGAGTGAAACAACGTTAGGTGGATATTCAGTTTTCCAAACTTTTGGAGAAGTTGAAGAAACTACAAATTAATTTGTCATCGATGGAAGCGTTGGAGTGCATGCCTAAGTATGTGAAGTTTTTAAAGGATATACTCATGCACAAATGCACTTGGGAAGACAATCAAATGGTTACATTAACAGAGAATTGCAGTTCCATTATTTCAAGTCAAATGCCTTCAAAATTACAAGATCCAGGGAGTTTCACTATTCTATGTGTTGTTGGCGATTTTGAATTTTCTAAATGTTTATGTGGTTTAGGTGCAAGTATTAATTTGATGCCTTTGACTATTGTCAGGGAACTAGAATTAGGAGAGGTCAAGCTAAGTTCCACGCTGATTCAATATGTGGATCAATCAATCAAAAGGCCATTTGGAGTCGTGGAAAATGTATTGGTAAAAGTGGACAAATTTATATTTCCTATTGATTTTATTGTAATGGATTTTGAAGCTGGTAAGAATTGTCCATTGATTTTGGGTAGGTCCTTTATGAATACTAGTAGGGCATTAGTTGATGTGCATTAAGGAAAACTTGTGTTGAGAATTGATAATGAACAGTTTAAGTTTAATCTGACAAAATCTTTGAAGAAACTGAAAGATGGAAATGTGTATATGAAAATTGATGTTGTAGATGAGTGTGTGAAGGAGATTAAAGAAGGAGTCAATAAATTGAATGAAGTACACAAGGATGAAGGTATGAAGGAAGAGGATTTATGTGAGGAAATAGAGTTAGAAAGTTTAGAGAGAGCTGGTGCACCTACACCACCGTTTACTGTTAAACCTCCTACTTTAGAGCTTAAACCTTTACCTTCCCATTTAAGATATACCTTTTTAGGGAAGAAACACACTTTACCTATCATTATATCTAATGAATTAAATTATGATCAAGAAGAGAAAGTGGTGGAGACTATTAAGAAAAGGATAAGAGCTGTAGGGTGGCAAATCTCTGATATTCGGGGATTAGCTCCAATGTGGTGATGCGTAGGATTAACCTAGAAGAAGGATGTAGAACCGTAAGGGAAACGTAAAGAAGGTTAAATCCGATTATACAAAAGGTTGTAAAGAAGGAGGCGGTGAAACTTCTAGATATTGGGATAATTTACCCCATTTCAGATAGTGAGTGAGTGAGTCCAATACAACATGTGTCAAAGAAGGGTGGTATGATGGTGATAGAAAATGAAAAAAGGGAAAAGATTTCCACTAGGATTGTCACAGGTTGGTGAGTGTGTATTGACTATAGGAAGCTAAGTTTGGCTACCAAGAAGGATCATTTCCCTTTACCTTTTGAGGACCAAATGATTGAGAGAGTAGCTGGTCATTCTTTTTATTACTTCTGAATGGATATTCAGGCTACAATCAAATATTTATATGCCTGAAAGATCAAGAGAATATCACTTTCACATATCCATATGGAGCTTTTGCGTACCGAAAAATGCCTTTTGGTTTATGTAATGCACCTGCCACATTTCAAAGTTACAGGATGGTCATATTTGCATAAATGAATGAATATTTTATGGATGATTTTTTTTTTGTCTTTGGAGAGTCTTTTAATCATTGTTTGCTCAACTTAGACAAAGTGATTCAAAGATATGAGAAGTCGTATTTAGTTTTAAATTAGGAAAATTTTCACTATATAATCCAAGAGGGAATTGTACTAGGCCATAAGATTTCATACAAAAGGGATTGAATTAGATCGCGCTAAGACAAAAGTAATTGAAAAGTTATCGCTTCCCTCCAACATTAATGGTATCTGAGCTTTTCTTCTTCATGTAGGATTTTACATATGGTTCATTAAAGATTTTTCACTTATTTGTAAAACCCCTAACTCAGCTATTAGTTAAATATGTGCCATTTGTTTTTGATAACAACTGTCTAAATTCTTTTAACAGGCTGAAAAAGACACTCATAATAGCACTAATGTTGACATCGCCGGATTGGTCTCTCCCATTCGAGATTATGTGTGACACAAGTGACAATGCTATTGGGTGTGTAGTTGGTCAACATAAGGAGAAGAGGTTGCATGCTATCTATTATGCAAGCAAGATGTTGACGAAAGCACAGTTGAACTACACAACTACTAAAAAAGAATTGCTTACAGTTGTAATTGCTTGGTGAAAATTTTTGTTCGTATTTGTTAAGCTCATAAGTTATTGTGTTTAAAGACCATACAGCAATACGTTACCTTTTCACTAAAAAGGATGCCAAGGCCAGGCTTATTCGAGGGGTATTCCAGCTCCAAAAGTTTAACATTGAAATCAAAGACAAGAAAGGAGTATAAAATGTCATAGAAGATCACTTAGTGAGACTCGAAGGAGGACATCATGAAAAGGAAGAGGAAATCAAGGAAAGTTTTCCTAACGAGACCTTGAAAATGGTAGATAACCCTTTCTTTCCTTGGTTTGTAGATATTGCAAACTACCTTTCAAGTGGTATTCTTCCATCCAACTTGTCCTATCAATAAAGGAAGAGTTTCCTATTTCAATGATCTCGTTATATTTGGGATGAACCTGTACTTTATAAGATCTGTGTTGATAGTTTAATTCGCAGGTGCATTCATGAAGATGAAATGCCTGAGATCTCAACACAATATCATAGCTCACCATATGTAGGGCATTATAGATCTAACAAAATTACTACACGAATCTTGGAGTGTGGATTCTATTGGCCAACTCTGTTTAAAGATGCTCAAGATTTCTTGCTCAGGTATGATAGATGTCAAAGAGTAGGCAACATATCAAAGGGAGATGAAATGCCACTTTTGAATATAATGGAAGTGCACATATTTGATGTATGGGGTCCAGACTTCATGGGACTATTCCCATCCTCCAATGGTAACACCTATATTTTAGTTGGAGTTGATTATGTTTCTAGATGGGTTGAAGCAGTCGCCACTCCTACCAATGATAGAAAGGTGGTTCAGAAGTTCATTAAGAAGAATTTTACTAGGTTTGGGGTGCCTAGAGCAATCATAAGCGATAGGAGGAGTCACTTTTACAACAAATCATTTGAGAACCTTCTGAGAAGATACAATTTTCATCATAGAGTGGTTACCCTGTACCATCCCTAAACTAGTGGCCAAGTGGAGGTGGTGAATATAAAAAGATTGGTTATTGAAGATGCATGATGCACTGTGGGCTTATAGAATAACTTTCAAGACCCCCATAGGCACAACACCATATCAGCTTATATATGGAAAGGCGTGTCATTTACCATTGAAGTTGGAGTATAGAGCGTATTGGGCAATTAAGAAATTAAACATGGATTGGAAGCTGGCAGGAGAAAAGTGATCGTTACATCTCAATGAGTTAGATAAGTTAAGTTACGATTAAAATGCCAAGCTATACAAAGAAAGGGCTAAGAAGTGGCATGATGGCCATATCAAGAAGAAGGAATTCAAGAGTGGAGACTTGGTACTTTTGTTTAATTCAAGACTTCGACTATTTTCTGGACATCTCAAGTCAAGATGGAGTGAGCCCTTCAAAATCCTTCAAATGTTTCCACAGGGAGTTGTGGAGCTAATAAATGATAAGGGGGAAATGTTCAAGGTCAATGGGCACCGCTGTAAGCCATATAATGGAGGGGCATATATACAAGAAAGGGAAGTTATCTCTCTCCTTTCTTCTGCTCTTTCATAAATGCATGATGAATGGTCAAGCTAATGACCTTAATTTAGCATGTTTAATTTCTTTTGGGTTGTCTTCATCTTGGTTTTTATTTATTTATTTATTTATGATTGTGCTTCAATTGAGTTTGATTGATGTTTAATTTGGTTTTTGTTCGAAGTACAACTTATTTTCTTTTCAAAATTCTTGTTGATGATAGTAACTTGATGTGTTTGTACATGGAGAAGCAAAATTAAGCTTGGACGAAGGTTTGAAATTGTGAGAATCATCTCTTCCCATGATCGTGGGAATTGTAGTGGTTCCCACGAGCGTAGGAAAGCTCTCCAGAAAGTTTCTGGAGAGTAATACCATGATAGTGAGAATTGTGGGAATTCCATTTAGGTGGGAAATCGTTGGAATTGTGGGAATTCCATCCGGGAGGGAAATTTAAACTTCCCTCCCATTTTCTTCTTTCGCTTACTCTCAAAATTTTCGCTCCTCTCTCTAACTCACGAAACTCCTCTTCCCATTGTCTAAAATCTTTAATTTTCCTATAGATTCTTGTTATTTTCTTCAACTATTTCATTATTCTCCCAATCATTTCATCTTTTCATGTATTAATCATACACAAATATAAGGATTAGGGTAGGATTTTGCTCTCTTTCTCTCTAAAACTCAAATTTCACTCTTTTTCTCTAATTTTTTTCAGATTTTCCTCTTTCAATGGTACCAAGGAATATGATGGCGCAGAAACTGACTGACGAAATCTATTATCCAGTTTTTGGTGAAGGCAAGAACGATTTAGTGGCGACTTACTGCTATCCCTTCCCATTTTTCTCAGAAGAAAAAGGTACGCGCTTTTGTGACTTTAGGGCTAGATTATTAATCACTCCTCGGTATTTTGATTTCGAAGTATTAGAAAACATAGGAGTGAAACCAAAGATTGAGTGACTAGTTGCAAATATAGGTTAGAATAGGTTCATCCGGTATGACACGCTTATTCATCCTTTGATTACCATTAAGTTTTTCAGTACTGTACGATATACCTCTAAAATGGACGTCTTCTGGTTTAGATTGTTCGATACTATTTACAAATTAGATTATAATGTCATGTGTCATATTTTTGATTTGGAAAATACAAAAATTTTAGATGATCATACTGATTTTGATATAGATTCCTATTGGAAAACTCTAACAGGGAAAGATAGTTTTAACTCATGTAATGCATCGAATGCTTTAATCCGTAGTGCCGAACATTTACTCCCATATAAATTCACATGTTTAACTTTTTTTAATAAAAATGAAAGTAACAAATGTTCACCTAAAAAACTTTTCTTTTTATGGTGCATAGATCGAAAAGTTAAAATCGACATGCCTTTTAGAATTTTTTGATCCTTAGTAAATGTTGTCAATAAAAAGAGTTCATATTTTAGAATGGGGCATGTTGTTATTGCTTTAGCTCATGTTTATAACCTTAATGTGGAAAAGGTCCGTAAAATGTCACATACTATGTTTTACATGTCGTATTTGAGGCAATCCAAGATTGAGGAAGTCCAGTCTATAGAACTCTGCAATCCTCAGACACGTGCTGCAGTAAGGAACAGGAGGGGCCGAGACATAGAGTAGAAACTGACCCTCTACATCCTGAGCAACTCTATAGCCAAAGGAGGAACTAGTAGAAGTATAACGCAGTGCACCAGCAGAGATCGACTAATATCAACAAATTCTTAACTAGATGGCCACCAGTCAACAACAGATGACATCCTAATTAAATCAACCCAGCACCCAAATGTGGCAAATTCATAAGGAGAAGCGCAACTTGAAGAAGAGGTTCCTTAACTTCTATTGGAGGAACAATTTTGAAGCTCCTTCACCAACACTGTTGCCACCATCATCTAAATAAGCTTTTCTTACACTTTTCTTTTTAATTTTATTATTTCTCTTATTTGTTTGACTTAATCTTATTTCTTTTGTTTGGTTCAAGTTCATCTTTTGTTTGGTTTATGTCATTTGTGTGTTTCAATTTCTTTTGTTTAGTTTGAGGTCATTTTCCCATATTTGGTGGTTGACTTGTCACATTGACAACAATGTGAACTTTCAGTGTGGAGAGGTGACTTTGACTTTCGTAATTGCATTGTTTGTATTTTGTTAGATGGGATGCATGTTTAGGTATATTTTATGTGCTTTGTGTCAGCAATGGAGCCGTATTTGAATCACTCTAATAAAAATTGCCATGAGATTCTATCATGCTAGTTGGAATTAGATTGAATGCATGTTTGAACTCAAATTAGGCTACTTGAGTAGAAAGTGAACCATATAAAGTGATGAAAAATAGTTGGTTACATAAGCTTAGTCACAAATAAACATTTGAATAATGAGGTAGTGTAGAAATGCATAATGAGTTTTCATTTGAGCCAATGTGAGGATTGAGCCATATGACTCCATCTATAGTCATTCTATTTATTTGTTGAGTGTTACTTCCTTAGGTTACTACCTTCAGAACTTACTTTGAATTAGTTTGAGTCTACTGGATTCATGCTTAATAGAGATGAGTTGGGCTCTTTTTTCTTTTATGTTTTAACCTTTGGCTTAAATGACCTACCCTTTGTATTATCCTTTGCTACCCCCATTGAGCCTTAACCTTTTGTTTCTTAAAAACACCTAAAATTTTAACTTTGAACCTTTTTAACCTATCCATCCACAAGCTTAGTAGAGTATTAAGCAATATATTAGTTGGTATCATTGTGAAATTTTTATTATTGAGAAGAGTTAAGTATAATTTTGCTTATGAGTTACACTGTATATAGTGCTATTATATTCGTAGTTCTTCCATGTATGATGAAAAAGAAAGAAAAAAAGTGTTGAAAAGAAAAAGAAAAGAAAAGAAAAAGAAAGAACAAGTGAGTAGCATCTATAAGTACAGAATATTATTATATATCTCGGAGTTATGCTTTGTTATCCATTTTTATCTGCTTTTTATATCATTAATGCTTGTGCTTACTTTACCCACCTTAACCTTTACCACATTACAACCCTAAATAAGTTCTTTTGATCTATTTATGCATGCAATCATTGTAGAGAAGAATTGGTGTATTAGCAAGCTTATGGTAGTGTAGTTTCCTATAGGAGGCTTAAACGTAACACTAAGCAGTAAATACTTGAGAGAAATGAGTGAAAACCATGAGAAAAATTCACTTTGCATCTTTACATATCTTTGAGTGATGGTTTCAATTGTTGATTTTGCTTATGTACACCAATGAAAAAGTAGTCATGATATGTGTATTAACTTAATATTTGAGTTAGTCCAAATTTAAGGGATTGTTCGCTTTGATCTTTGTGAAGATGAAATGATTAAATTGAGTGGTTGTATTTATTTTGCTTAAGGATAAGCAAAGATTCAAGTATGGGGATGTTGATAGGTGTGCATTAGTCTATTCTTTTTTATGTAATTGGCATATGTTTTCTTACATTCTTATTAATTATTATTGTAGTTTAGGATTCATTATATATATTTTTGTTTAGTTTGATTTCCATTGTTCTTCTTTTATGTTTGGTGTGAATTTAGGGTAAGAATTGACTATTTTGTGTAGGAAGGAAGATGGACCAACTTGGAGATTGAGCTAGAAATCAAGAGGAAAGGAAAAGAGGAAGTTTTCTATGCCAATTCCCATAATCATAAGAATTATAATCCGAGACAATATGCGGGCTTTCATTAAGATTAGGATTTTTGGACTATTTAAGCATCATTAAGCCTCCATCTTAAAAGGGGATGAAACCCTTCTGTAGAAACACCATCTTTAGAGTAAAGAACACATGTTTGGAGCCTTGAGGAAGGATTGAAATCAAGGATCATCATGAAGATTGGAGAAAATAGCACATTAACACCAAAATTTCCAGATTTTGGCAAAAAAGAGGAGTCTTTTTATTAAATTTTCTGTCAATCTTACTTCTTCTATTCTTTGTAAAATGGTTTATTTGAATGTTGACGATATTATGGAGACCATGTTAGGCTGATTTAGTTTTAGGGATTCCTTTTAAACTATTTTGTTAGAATTCCTATTTTATTGAATTGAATAAAGTTGTCTTGGATGATTGTTGATTTTATTTATTATCTTGAAACAAATCGAGAGAGTGAGTAAGATAAATTTGTGTAGGGTTGTACAACAAGAGTTGGTGACCTATAGACTTATAATCATCACATTAATTGAATAGTTAGAAGAGAGATCTTGGCTAATTAATTGATCACCCATAGGATAGTTTAATAACTAGTTAAATAGGTCGAGTCATTGGGTAGGTTGAAAGATCATCCAATTGATTCCCTTTAATTCAATTAGGGATAATTAATTACAACTTGAGAGAGGGTAGTTAATACATTCAGAAATATAGGGTAAGACACATTTCAATTAATAAAATGGGAGGGAGAAAAAATAGGGAAAAAATAATCTCTGGTCTTTAGATTATTGAATTCTGACTTTACTGCACATTGGTATTGTCTATTATTTTGAGTTAGTCTTTTAATTTTATTTTAATTTTTCATATTATTTTTATTAAACAATTTTGTTTCTTAAACAAATTTTTATCTAAATTAAGTGGTGTATGGGCGTCAATCTTTGTGGGATCGATATCTGCTCTTTTAGGCTACAAATCACAACCTATTCACTTGTAGTTTTTTAGGGTAAAACAAGTAGAAAGGTTTTACCATCAATAGATATCAAATGTGAATAGGATTTTCACATTCGAAAGAGATGGATGTAGTGAAGGACATATCATTGGAAAGGATTCATAAACCTAATACGTTCAGGTTTTGGGTTAAAGTGAGGTTGAAAGCTTACGAGTATATTTCATTACTACGCCCATGATGTAGATCCCGTGAAAGTGGACTCCCTAGATCCAACAAGTGGTATTAGATCCAATGGTTCGACAAGGGACGAGTATGGAGATGGTAGTCAGATCCCCTGGTTTCTTCTCCACAAAAAAGAGCAAGGAGACTCTTGGTGGACGCAGACCAGTAGAGTAGAATGGCTTTTAGTGACGCCATATACTTGAGCTACTAAGCAAACAGGCTTTCACTCAAGGGGATGTTCAAGCCAAATATGGAAATTCACACCTTAGGGAGAGATTATTGGGATGTCAAGTGTGCGTAGGAATCCCACATTGGAAAGAGATGGAACTAGTGAAGGATATATAAGTGGAAAGGACTCACAAACCTAATACCTTAAGGTTTTGGGTTGAAGTGTGGTGTCAAAGCCTATGAGTATGTTTCATCACTAGGCCCACGATATAGATCTCTTATTAAAAAGGGCTACCCAAATCCAACAAGGACTATTCAAATCAATTATCAATTGAAATCTAAAAATCAAAGAAAATTATCTATAGAGACATAAGAAAGAGGTATAATTGGCTTTTTAAAAGAGATCCTTAATATTTAACACTGCTATGGTGAGGGCACAATTAATAATATGGAGGAAATTAACAAAAAAATTAATTTGAATGAGATTATCCCTTTAATTGCATCCTCTCAACCCCCAATTTCCTATAATGTTATATCATAAACGTAGATAAGTGAGAGCTCTTCTAAAGAACACCTAGAATCCACTTGAGTAAATCTTCAAAAGGTGATCTGTTTAGTAAAGGTCACGAGGACAGGGAAACAAGTTCTGATCATGGGATAAAAAGGAACACAACTAGCAAAACAAAATGAAAAGGTCTCATGCCCTCATTTCTTCTTTATATTGGTGGCCTAAAATGTTAAAGGCATTAATTTTCCTAGGAAGAAACATATAATCAAGGATTATTTAAAAATGAATAACTTTTACGTTAGAGGGCTTTTAGAAACAAAGGCTAACAATTCGAATATGCAACAATGCAAAGGGATTTTTGAAAAAGATTGGGATTTAATGTCTCCATTTTCACTTTATGTAGAATCATAATTGAATATGACTCCAATAAGGTGAAAGTGAATAAACTTTTAACCTCAAAGCAGTACATTGACTTAGAAGTGCACCTGTCAGATGAAATCTTTGTGATCACATTTATGTATACTTCTAACCTAAAATTTCAAAGGAGACAATTGTGGTATAATCCAAAATCTATGGAGTCCTATATAAACCAACCTTGGTTGGTGTTAGGGTACTTTAACTGCATTTCATTCTCTTAGGAAATAGAAGGGGATAAACTAGTGAGAGGGGCAAGAATGATGATATTATGGAATGTCTATCAGCCACTGAACTCACTGATCTAAATGCTGAAGGAACATTTTACACTTGTTTAAATAAATATATTGATATTTGGCTAATGAGAATGAAGTTGGATTAAGTAGTTATAAATCCTATATGGCTCTTCAAATTTAATGCTAGCTCTATCAATTTTAGAAAACCTTTTTTTGAAAACCACACACCCATAGAGGTTAGCTTAGCCATCCAAACAATTATATTAAATACCACTTTATATTTAACCATTTTCTTATTAAGTTTGAGGATGTCGTTTTAATAGGTTGGGGAATTCAAGTTGAAGGATAACAACCTTTAAGCTAGTGAGGAAGCTTCAATATATGAGAGCTAAACTAAAACAACTATTTATGGATAAAATTAGGAACACTAAGGAAGCAACATACAAAGTTAAAGTTGCTCTAATTAGCTTCTAACCCTAGGTTAATTTAGCACTGAGAGCACTGGACAATCATCATTCCCTACTTAGATAGAAAACCAAAATTAATATACTTACAGAGAGTGATATGAATTTTAGTTTCTTCCACAATGCTATTCTTTTTCTCAAAAATAGGAACATTACTCGATTTAATTGGATGGTGTTACTTACAATATCCAATTTGATCTTAAAGGTATAATGCCCAATTTCTTTGAGAAGCTTCTAAGTTCTCTTTAACATCAATACTTAGTTCTGCAAAACTTAAAGCAATTTGTCTTTGAAGTTATTAAACTTTCTTAATATGCATCTTTTATTTTTTTTTGAACTTGATGTCACGAATGCTTTGTTCTCACTAACATCTGAGAAAGCCACAAGACCAAATGACTTTAATGACCTCTTTTTTCAGAAAAACCAAGTCTTGACTAGTAGCTCACTCACCAAATCTATTATACAACTATTTTCTTCAAAAATTATGCTTAAAGAGCTCAACAAAATATCTGTGAACCTTGTTCGTAAGAATTTAATCACAAATTCTCTAAGTTACTTAAAGACTGTCTCGTACTACAATGCTACCTATAAAATCATTTCCAAAATGTTAGCGAATAGCATAAAGTAATCTTGGATTCATTCATTAATATGAGTTAAGGAGCATTTAATATGGGGAGTAACATAGAAGAAAATTTTATTGCATGCCCAAGAGCTTCTCAAAAGATATAAAGCTAAGAGAGTATTAAAAAGTTGTGCTTTAAAAATAGAATTTTCTAAAGCTTTTAATTCAGTGAGATTTTCCTTTTTTAATTGGTTTTCCTAAACTTTTTTTAATTGGATCAAAGGGTATATATGCTTAATTTGATTTTCCTTCTTAGTTAATGGAGATCCTACTCCATATTTTGATGGAACTAATAGAATTAGATAACGAGACCTATTATCTCCTTATCTTTTTTAATTTTTTTGGAGGTAGGCTTTCAATTCCACTATAGATATAAGAAACCAAACCTCTTTAATCTAGCTTTTGCTAATGATCTATTACCTTTTAGTGATGCATACCAAGCTTCAATTCAAGACCTTATAGAATCCTTGAACATGTTTAGCTCATTCTTAGGGCTCTCTATAAATAAAAACAAAAGCTATTTATATGTTTCTTTGAATTCCAATAATCAAGCTGCTATTTTATCAAGTACATTAAGCTTAAACTTGTAGGATTTGCCTTTCAAATACTTTAGGATTCCATTCTTGGATAAGAGGGTGAGTTATAAGGAATGTTAGCCTTTAATTATTGTAATTAAAAGGAGAATTAACTATTGGAATAATCCATTTCTTCCATATACTAGAAGGTTTTAACTCATCATCTTAGTGTTAAACAACATGCATATCCACTGGAGCTCTCATTTACTCCTGCTTAAAAAATGTTTAAAAAATTAAGAGATCCCTATAGAACTTCATGTAGATAGGGTTATTGAAAACAACTAGGGTACAAAAGTCAAATGGTCTATTATGTGCTCAACTAAGAAGGAAAGAGGCTTAGGCATTGTCTTGATAAGAAGCATTAAGAAAATGCTCTTGGCTAATAAAATTTGGAGATTTTTTACTGATTCCCAATCTTCCATCATCAAGAACTAAACCTTCCAGTCCATTAACTTGAATAAATTCAACTCTTGGTCCTTTAAATAAATGCTCAAAATCAAGAACATTATGAACTATGTACTGTGTTTAAGATTGGAAATAGGAAAAGGATATGGTTGTTGTTTAATCACTGGCATTATTTGGGTCCTTTACATAAGATCCCTAGCTTAGAACACTTGAATATACTGAGTCCTCCAAATTCAACAGTGAACAAAGTCATAAATGGAGATGAGAGGGGTAGTATATATAGAGGACTAACATACTTAATAAGTACTAAACCATCTTATTACCCCTATAGATCTTTGAAAGATCAACTTGAGTTAATAAACCATTATTTTAGAGCAATCACAAATAAATCTTGTATAAATCTTATAACTCCTAGATCTCAAGTAACTTGGTGGAAGCTTGTTTAGTTTGCAAATAGATCCCTTAAAGCCTTCTTCATTTCATGGTTGGTGATTGGAAAAAATCTATCAACAATGGGTAAGCTTAAAGGTAGCACCACTAATATAACTTTTGTCCTTTTCCACCAATTGTTGGAAAATATTAACCATCTTCTTCATAGATATATATAGCTACTCATTATCCTTTCATAAGGCCTCTTTCAGACTTTTTAAAATTTCTTTTAAAACCTTTTCCTATTCAAAATTAATTTCACGGGTAGAACAAGTTAAGTTCAGCCACAAGGATAATCAAACTGCCTTTAACTTGTTATTAGCTATAAAGCCTATACATTATGGTTAGAAAGGAATACTAGAATATTTGAAGCTAAAATCTAAGCAATTTAATATTTCACTCAAAATACTCTTCAAAATATCAGACTTATAGTTATTGCTCGAATGTTCCCTTAAGCATGAGCCATGATTTTTTGATTACTTAGGAGCTCTATTCTCAATAGATGATTCCTCTTTCCTTTTGGCTATGTTTGAGTTCTAATATAAGATTGTAAGTTTGTATTATTTCATCTCATGCTCTTGGCTCTCCCCTTGAAGTTGTTTTAGACTTGAACTATTGTATTCTCACTTATTTTTCTTAATGAATTATTTAAAATTCTTAAAAAAATTTATCAAAGTATTATTTCATCCCATGTTTTTGGCTCTCCCCTTGAAGTTGTTTTAGCTTGAAATATTTTATTCTCATTTATTTTTCTTAATGTATTATTTAAATTTCTCAAAAAAACTTATCAACATATTGTGCGATAGGTGTTGGGTAAGAAGACAACACTATACTTAGCAAAAGCATCTTAGTCATGTAATGACAATTCTTAAGCCATTACCACATACACACATTACTAACTATTATATGAAATAATTTTAAATATGTCATAAGGCTTATATCTCTAATAAATCTCTTGATCGATACCCAAAAAATCAATTAATAAGTTATCTTTATGATCAAGAAAAACATAGACGATAGAGCATAGAGGAAAGAATCGTCTATGTTACTGTAAACAGACGAATGGACTTCCTCTGTGTTATTAATAACGCTATCGTCTGTGTTACTGTACACAGACAAATTGAAATAAAGAGGACACGTTTCGTCTGTGTTATTGTACACAGACGAAGTAAAACAAAGAGGACACTTATCACCTGTATTACTGTACACGGAAGGAGTGAAACAAAGAGGACATGTATCGTTTGTGTTACTGGACACAGACGAATTGAAACAAAGAGGACACGTATCGTCTGTGTTACTGTACATAGAAAAAATGAAAATAAAGCGGACATGTATCATATGTGTTACTGTACACAGACGAATTGAAATAAAGAGGACACGTATCGTTTGTGTTACCGTTCACAGACGAAGTAAAATACCGAGGATGCTTATCGTCTGTGTCACTATTCACAGACTTCAGACGATAGATTCAAAGGTCATAGAGGGTCAACCAAGAAGATAAAAGTCAACCACAGAGGATAGAACACAGAGGATAGATTAAGGACTAAGGATTCTAAGGAGTTTAAATGTACTGGAGTGAAGTGTATCTTCTGTGTTACTGTTCACGCGCATCTTCTGTCCCAATGTTGAACCCTCAGGAGATAGAATCGACCTTTGAGGTCTTCATGGAAGTTAAGGAGCTTGAAATTCTCTTTCCAACCGTATAAAGGAAACCCCAAACTGATTCCTCTAGAGAAATATATAATGCTTGAAACATATCGTCTGTGTTTTCCAGACTTCGTCTGTGACACTGTTTACACTATCATCTAGTTTCCTGTTCACTTATATCTTCTGTCTCATTGTTGACTCCTTAGAAGATAGAGTTGATCTTAGGGTCTTTAGGGAGGTTGTAGACCTTGGAATTATCTTTTAAACTATATGGAGAATACCCCAAACTGATTATGCTAGATGAAGTTATGAAGATTGTAAGATATCGTCTGTGTTACTATTCACAAACTATCGTCTGTGTTATTGTTCACAGACTTCGAAATAGATAGAAATGAGACGATAGAAATGAGAAGAAGGGAAGCCGAAAATGAGACGCAAGTAGTGAGACTAATAAAAAGGGAAGTTTTAAGAGGATAACCCGAAAGTAATCAAGGTGTTATCTCTGTAAGATAAATTATGTAGTAAGATATTCTGTATGCATGAAAGTAACAGAGTTGGTATCAGAGCAAGTAAGCAAGTCTGAGTTAGGCTCTGCAAGCGGGGTCTAAAAGATGTGGTATCAGAACAAGTAAGCAAGTCCGAGTTAGGCTCGAGAAATCGGGTCTAACAGATGTGGTATCAGAGCGCCAATATTACGATCTTACATGGGCAACTTTTAAGACAGATGTCCATTGTAAGAGAGAGAATAGATTGAAGTTGGATTTAT
>JANZXR010333126.1:0-26882 GCA_027575705.1 Erythroxylum echinodendron | reverse complement strand
CATGTGCATATATAAATGCATGAATATTTCAATGCCATATTAAACACTCCTAACCCGTGCCAAATTACCAAATTACCGTTCCTATTGGTGATGGGATGTTACAGTCCCGGTGCATACCCTACGGTAAGGGGGTGTTACACTTAGCCTCGCAATATAACAGGAAATTATGATAAGGAAAAGAGGTAGAAGTAGTTAGAGTCGAAAACTATAGCCAAAGTTAGAGTATAAGACACGATTCTAGATCTAGGAGAAAGATACTTTAAGATATCTGATAGAGAACAACTTTTCGTCAAAGATTTAATGAGACTTCATTAGAGAAAAGGAAGATATACCTACATATGTATTCTTTTCTGTCTGATTATGTTTTTCAGCTTTTAATGTTTGCTTTGTTTTCTATATTTAGGAATTAAGTTTATTTAGTATGTAGATTAGATGAACCCTAACATAGGATGGATACTATGATTTCATTCTTTATTTAATAAAACAATATACTCTATATATTAATTTAAGAAATTAAACACATAATTAAACCTTAAGGGGGGAACAGGGCATAAAGCAGAAGAATTGAAGTTGTTTTGGAGGCATATCCCTATGTGAAGAGATAGACACATGTATAAAGTGCTACACACTTATACTAGTAACATACACAACCATACAAGGGATTGTTAATGTATAAAGCATTAAAGATATTGTTTTTCCTATATAGAGAGAGACACCCATGCAAGTAACATACACGACCATGTCTTATGCCCTTGTATGCTCGAATGAATGTGTAAAATGGAAATTTAAAAGTTTTTTTAAGATATACTATCACTCAGATGGTCGTGTGGCTGATTGTGCAAAATCTAAAAACCCTAGTCTCACAATATAAAAGGGTATTATGTTAAGGGAAGAGGGAGAAGCAGGTAGAGTCAAAAACTATAGCCAAAGTTAGAGTATAAGACATAATTCTAAACCTAGGAAAAAGATACTTCAAGATATCTGATAGAGAACAACCTTTCTCCAAGGATTTAACGGGATTTCATTAGGGAAAAGAGGAGATACATATATATGGATATTTTTCTTTCTGATTATGCTTTTGAGCTTTTAATGTTTGTTTCATTTTCTTTTTTTAGAATTAAATTTATTTAATATGTAGATTGGATGAACCCTAACATAGGATGGATCCTATCATAGGATGGATACTATGTTTTCGTTCTTTATTTAATAAAACTATATACTATATATATTGACTCAAGAATTTCAACACATATTTGAACCCTAAAGACTGAATCTTGGTATAAAAATGAAGAATTGGAGTTGTTTTGGAGACACACTCCTATGTGAAGAGATAGACACACGTATGAAGAGATACACACTTATGGTAGTAACATACATGACCATACAGGGGAATGTAAATGTATAAAGCTTTCAATACATTGTCTTTCCCCATATGAAAATAGACAGCCGTATAGGTAACGTACACGATTATGTCCCTTACCCCTTTAAACTCTAGTGAATGTGTAAAGTGGCAAGTTAAAAGTCATTTTAAGATATACTATCACTGACATAGTCGTGTGGCTATTTATGCATAATCTAAAGACCCTAGTCTCGCATTATAGAAGGCAATTATGATAAGGAAAAGAGGGAGAAGTAGCTAAAGTCAAAAACAATAGCCAAATTTAGAGTATACGATATGATTCTAGACCTAGGAAAAAGATACGTTAATATATCTAATAGAGAACAACCTTTCATCAAAGATTTAAAAGGACTTCATTAGAGAAAAGATGGATATACATATATATGGATTCTTTCCTTTCTTATTATGCTCTTTTACTTTTAATGTTTCTTTTTATCTATATTTAGGAATTAGGTTTATTTAGCGTGTAGCTTGGATAAAACCCAACTTAGGATGGATACTATAATTTGATTCTTTATATAAAGAACCAATATACTATATATATTAATTCAAGAATTTAAACACATAATTGAATCTTAAAAGGGGGAATTATGACATAAAATAGAAGAATTGGAGTTGTTTAAGAGACACATGCCCATATAAAGAGATTGACACACGTATGAAGAGATACACACTTGTTTTAGTAACATACCTGACTATATAGGGGATTGTAAATGTATAAAGCTTTAAAGACATTGTTTTTTCCCAAATGGGGAGAGACACGCATGCAAGTAACATACACAGCCTTCTCCCATACTAATGTAAGCTCCAATGAATGTCTAAAATGGCAATGTAAAAGTGTTTTTGAGATATACTATCACTCATATAGTCATGTGGTTGATTGTGCATAATTTAAAAACCCTAGTCTTGCAATATAAAAGGCAATTATGGTAAAGAAAAGAGGGAGAAATAGCTAGAGTCAAAATTAGAGTATAAGATGTGATTCTAAACCTAGGAGAAATATACTTCAGGATATCTGATAAGGAACAACCTTCTATCCAAGATTCAATGGGACTTCATTAGACAAAAGGAGGATATACATACATATGGATTCTTTTCTTTCTGATTATGCTTTTGAACTTTTAACGTTTGGTTTGTTTCCTATATTTAGGAATTTATTATATTTCGTAGATAGATTAGATGAATGTTAACATAAGATGGATACTATTATTTCATTCTTAATTTAATAAAAAAATATACTATATGTATTAATTCAAGAATTTAAACACATAATTGAACCATAATGGGGGAATCATGGCATAAAATAGAGAATTGGGCTTGTTTTGGAGACACACGCACATGAGAAAGGATAGACACACGTTTGAAGAGATAGAAACTTATGTTAGTAACATACATGACCATATAGGGGATTGAATTGTATAAAGCTTTGAAGACAATGTTTTTTCCCATATGAAGATAGACACCTATGTAAGTAGCATACACAACTGTGTGCCTTATCCCTGTAATCTCCGGTGAATGTGCAAAGTGGCAAGTCAAAAGTGTTTTTGAGATATACTATCACTCACTTGGTCATGTGGCTGATTGTGCATAATTAGTTTGGCAATATAAATGGTAATTATGATGAGGTTATGGGAGAAGCAGCTAGAGTTAAAAACTATAGCCAAAGTTAAAGTATAAGACCTAATTTTAATAGAGAACAACCTTTTATCAAATATTTAAGGGGACTTCATTAGAGAAAAGGAGGATACACATATATATGGATTATTTTCTTTTTGATTATGCTTTTGAACTTTTAATGTTTGTTTTGTTTTCTATATTTAGGAATTAAGTTTATTAAGTGGGGGGAATCATGGCTTAAAATAGAAGAATTCGAGTAGGTTTGGAGATATGTGATGATGTGAAGGGATAGACACACGTATAGAGAGATGCATATTTATATTAGTAACATACATGATTATACAGGGGATCATAAATGTATAAAGCTTTGAAGAAATTGTTTTTTCCTATATGGAGATAGACACCCATGTAAGTAACGTACATGACCCATATAGCCTCCAATGAATGTGTAAAATGGCAATTCAAAAGTGTTTTGGAGATTTGCTATCACTCATATGGTTGTGTAACTGACTATGCATAATTTAGAAACCCTAGTCTCACATTATAAAAGGCAATTATGATAAGGAGAAGACGAAAAAATAGATGCAGTCAAAAACTATAGCAAAAGTTAGAGTATAAGACACGATTCTAAACCTAGGAAAACGATACTTCAAAATACCTGATAAAGAATAACCTTTCGTCAAAGATTTATGGGACTTCATTAAAGAAAAGAAGGATATACATGTATATGGATTCTTTTCTGTTTGACTATGCTTTTGAACTTTTAATGTTTGTGTTGTTTTCCATATTTAGAAATTAAGTTTATTTAGTGTGTATATTGGATGAACCCTGACTTAGGATGGACACTATGATTTGATTACTTATTTAACAAACCAGTATACTATATATATTATTTCAAGAATTTTAACACATAATTGAACCTTAAGGGGGAATTATGATACAAAATAGAAGAATTGGACTTGTTTAGGAGACACATGCCCTTTTGAAGAGATAAACACGCATATGAAGAGGTAAACTCTTGTGTTAGTAACTTACATGACCATACAGGGGATTGTAAATGTATAAAACCTTGAAGACATTGTTTTTTCCCATATGGAGAGAGACAGCCATGTAAGTTACATACACGACCATGTCTCTTACCCATGTATACTCCAGCGAATGTGTAAATTGGCCATTTAAAAGTGTTTTTGAGATATACTATCACTCACATAGTCGTGTTGCTAATTGTGTGTAATCTAGAAACCCTATTCTCGCAATATAAAAGGTAATTATGATAAGGAAACAAGGGAGAAGAAGCTAGAGTCAAAAACTTTAGCCAAAGTTAGAGTGTAAGACAGGATTCTAAACCTAGGAGGAAGATACTTCAACATATCTGATAGAGAACAACCTTTCATTAAAGATATAACGCGACTTCATTAGAGAAAAGGAGAATGTAACTATATATGGATTCTTTTCTTTTTGATTGTGCTTTTGAACTTTTAATGCTTGTTTTGTTTTTTATATTTAGGAATTAAGTTTATTTATTTTGTATATTCAATGAACGTCAATATAGGAGGGATACTATGATTTCATTTTTATTTAATAAAAAAAGATACTATATATATTAATTCAATAATTTAAACATATTATTAAACCTTAAGTGGGGGAATCATGGCTTAAAATAAAAGAATTCAAGTTATTTTGGAGACGCATGGTGATGTGAAGAGATAGAGACACATAGAGAGAGATACACATTTATATTAGTAATATACATGATCATACGGGGGATCGTAAATGTATAAAGCTTTGAAGACATTGTCGTTTCCCATATGGAGATAGACACCCATGTAGGTACCATACATGACCCTATCAGTTACCCATGTAAGCTCCAATGAATATGTAAAGTGGTAATTCAAAAGTGTTTTGGAGATACGCTATCACTCACATGGTTGTGTGGTTGGCTATGCATAATCTAGAAACCCTAGTCTCGTAATATAAAAGCCAATTATGATAAAGGACAGACAGAGAAACAGCTGCAGTCAAAAAATATAGTAAAAGTTAGAGTATAGGACACTATTCTAAACCTAGGAAAAAGATACTTCAAAATACCTGATAGAGAATAACCTTTCGTCAAAGATTTAAGCGACTTCATTAGAGAAAAAAAGGATATACGTATACATGGATTCTTTTCTTTTTAATTACGCTTTTGAACTTCTAATATTTGTTTTCTTTTCCATATTTAGAAATTAAGTTTATTTAGTATGTAGGTTGGATGAACCCTAACTTAGGATGGATGCTATTATTTGCTTCTTTATTAAATAAAATAGCATACTATATATATTAATTCAAGAATTTTAATACATAATTGAATCTTAAGGGGGGAATTGTGATATAAAATAGAATATTTGGAGTTGTTTAGGAGACACATGCCTTTGGGAAGAGATAGACACACGTATGAAGAGATACTTAGTAACATACATGACTATACAGGGGATTGTAAATTGTAAATGTATAAAACCTTGAAGACATTGTTTTTTCCCATATGGAGAGAGACACCCTCGTAAGTAACATACAAGACCATGTCCCTTACCCATGTACGCCCCAGTGAATGTGTAAAATGGAAATTTAAAAGTGTTTTTGAGATATACTATCGCTTACGTGGTCGTGTGGCTCATTTTGCATAATCTAGAAACCCTAGTCTCACAATATAAAAGGTAATTATGATAATAAAATGAGGGAGAAGTAGATAGAGTCAAAAACTATAGCCAAAGTCAGAGTATAAGACATGATTCTAAAACTAGGAGAAATAGACTTCAGGGTATCTGACAGAGAGCAACCTTTCATCAAAGATTTAACGTGACTTCATTAGAGAAAAGGATGGATATACATATATATAGATTCTTTTATTTTTGATTATGCTTTTGAACTTTTAATGTTTGTTTGTTTTCTATATTTAGTAATTAATTTTGTTTTGTATGTAGTTTGCATGAACCCTAACATTGGATGGACACTATGATTTCATTCTTTATTTAATAAAATAAATACCATAAATATTAATTCAAGAAATTAAACACATAACTGAACCTTAAGGGGGAGTAAGGAATAAAATAAAAGAATTGGAGTTTTTTGGAGAAACATGCCCATGTGAAGAGATAGGCACTCGTATTAAGAGATACACGCTTATGTTAATAACGTACATGACAATGTAGGGATTGTAAATGTATTATGCTTTGAAGATAGGTTTTTTTTCCATATGGAGATAGACACTTGATAGGTGTTCATTAGTCTATATTTTTTATTTTTGGCATATGTTTCTTGCATAATTGTTGATTATTGTTGTAGTTTAGGATTCATTTTGTGCAGTTTCACTTTATTGTTCTTTTATATTTGATGTGAATTTAGGGTAAGAATTAACTATTTTTTATGTAAATAAGAAGATGGAGCAATTTGGAGATTGAACTAAAGATTAAAAAGGGAAAGAAAAGAGGATTTCGTTTGTGGCCACTTCCCATGATAGTGGGAATCATGCCAATTCCCACAATCGTGGGAATTACAATCTGGAACAATATGCAGGTCTACATTAAACTTATGGTTTTTTGACTATAAAAACATAATTATGTCTCCATCTTACGTGGAAATGAAACCGTTCTATAAAAATACCGTCCTTGGGTTAAGAACACATGTTTGGAGCCTTGAGGAAAGATTGAAGTCAAGGATCATCATCAAGATTAAAGAAAATAGCACATCAACACCAAAATTTCTAGATTTTGGTAAGGAAGAGAATGAGTCCCTTTAATCAATTTCGATCAATTTTACTTCTTCTATTCTTTGAAAAATGGTTTATTTGAATGTTGATGAATTTATGGAGAGCATGTTAGGCTGATTTAGTTTTAGGAATTGCTTTTGAATTATTTTGTTAGAACTCCTATTTTATTGAATTGAATGAAGCTGTTTTTGATGATTGGTGATTTTATTTATTGTCTTACAATAAATCGAGAGAGTGAGTGAGCTTAATTGTGTTGGATTCTACAATGAGAATTGTCAACCTATATACTTACAATCATCATACCAATTGATTAGTTAGAAGAGAGATCTCAGTGAAGTCAGTTGATCACCCATAGGGTAGTTTAATAACTAGTTAAATCGGTTGAGTCATTGGGTAGGTTAAGAGATCATCAAATTGATATCCTTTAATTCAATTACGGACAATTTGTTACACCTTGAGAGAGGGTAATTAATACATTTAGAAATCTTTAGGGAGACTTAATTTGATTAATAAAATTGGAGGGAGACAAAATAGGGAAAAAGTAATCTCTAGTCCTTAGATTCTTGAATTATAATTTTTTCCATTTTGGTATTATCTATTGCTTTGTGTTAGTCTTTTAATTTTAATTTGATTTTTTATATTATTATCACTAAAAAATTTCATTTCTTAAACAAAGTCTTGTCTAAATTAAATGGTGTCTGGGAATCAATCCCTATGGGATTGATATCCACTCTTTTTAACTACAAGTCATGACCCACTCACTTGCAATTTCTGAGTGTAAAACGAATAGATTATGTTACATAATTACACTCAACAAGTTTTTGGCATCATTGCAGGGGATTGATTGTTTAGCATCTTGTTTAATTTAGATTACATTGATTTAAGTGTTTTGATACTTTTCCTTGCATAATTGCAGGTGCATGAACATAAGGAGCATATGAAGAATGAAAAAAGTGAGTGAAGACGAATTTCCTGACATTAAAAGGCATGAAAGAGAATTACGACAAGCAATGTATCTTAAATTTTCATAAAAAAATATGGCTGAAGAAGGAGAGCAAGGAGGACCAGAGAGAACTTTGATGGATTTCATGAGACCAGGGTTTGGTCCTCAAATAGTAACGAGACTAGTGGTCCAAGAAAACAATTTTGAGATAAATCTGGCACTACTCAAGATTCTACAAAATAGTGCACAGTTATATAGGGTATCTAACGAGGATCCGAATGCTTATATCACAAATTTCTTAGATATTTGTGATACATTCCAATTCAATGAAATGTCTGACGATACGTTGAAGCTGAGACTATTTTCATTCACATTAAAAGATTGGGTTAAAGCGTGGTACAAAGAGTTGAATTCAGGTAAGATTACAACTTGGGAGCATCTTGCCCAAGCATTGCTCACCAAATATTTCCCATTAACGAAGACAACGAAAATTATCAAGGAGAATACAAATTTCCAGCAAAACGATGGGGAATCTCTCTACAAAGCTTGGGAGAGATTTAAAGAACTTTAGAGAAACTGTCTCCATCACAACCTACCAAGAGAGTTCCTACTTCAGACATTCTACAATGGAGTGAATCCGAGTAAGAGAGGAACGATCGATGCAGCAACTAGAGGTTCATTAACGAGGAAGACTATGGAAGCAGCTCATAATCTCTTGGAAGAGTTTGCAAGCAACATCTGTATGTGGTCGAGTGAAAAGAGCAAACAGGGACAAAAGGAACAAAAAAGTATGATACCTATTGACTCTGTTACTACCTGGCAGGCTCAGATCACGACTCTTACAAAGTAGTTGAATAACATACAAGGAGCATTATCCTCTATAGTAAAGGCGATGCAAGTTCAATGTGGGCTGTGTGGGCATAACGACCACAACTCAGTAGAGTGCTTCTTATTGGGAGATGGTGGTACAGAACAAGTTAATTATATAGGTCAGCCACTATGAAGTAATAAATCATACTCTATTACTTATAACCTGAGATGGAAAAATCATCCAAATTTTTCTTGGAGTACTAACAATGCATATGGCTAAGCAAGATCACAAGGATCTTCGGGATTCCAGCAAGATTAAATTGGAGCAATGGAGAGT
This sequence comes from Erythroxylum echinodendron, assembly GCA_027575705.1. Taxonomy (NCBI): domain Eukaryota; kingdom Viridiplantae; phylum Streptophyta; class Magnoliopsida; order Malpighiales; family Erythroxylaceae; genus Erythroxylum; species Erythroxylum echinodendron. Next base: position 18,031 of record JANZXR010333126.1, on the reverse strand, counting down.
AAGATGGACAAGATGATGGAAGTGTTAGGGTCCAAGCTGGCAACCCAAAAGGAAAATCATAAGAGGATGTTTGCAAGCCAATCGAAGAGTCAATAGACGATGGAGGCCAAATTTGACCAAATATTGAAGAATCATGACTCATTAATGCATAATTTGGAGTTTCAGGTAGGTCAACTTGCTAACGCATTATCTTCGAGAAATGCTGGTAGCCTATCGAGCAATACCAAGGTTAACCCAAAGGAAAGAATCATGGCCCTCCCTTAGACAGAAGAAAAGAAAGTGAACATAAGGAGAAAGACAGAGTCAAGCAAAAAAGATAAACAGTTTTGGAAGTCCTTTCGAGCGAACTAGTAAGTGAACCAATTAGGGAACTTAAACTTAGACTTCCACATCAAATTTTTGCTCAGCGGAAGTCACGTTTAAGTGGAGAAAAAAATCATCGAGTGCACATCAGAAGAAAGTCCACACATAGCATAAAAGAAAGAAGACCTGGGGGATTTCTTCATTCCGTGTAGTATAAATGGGATCGAGATAGCTAGGACATTTGCAGATTTGGGAGTTGGCATCAACATGATGCCCTACACATTTAATCAGAAGTTAGGTTTAGAAGAGCCAAAACCTACTAAACTATTAATGAAAATGATCGACAAAATAGTGCATCAGCCAAAGGGGATCATCAGGAATATGCAAATACAGATTGATAAGTTTATCTTCCATGCAGAATTCTACATTGTGGATATTGAAGACAATGTAGAAACATCGACTGTTATTAGGAGACCATTCCTAGCTTATGCTTGGTCGATAATTGATGTGGATGGGGGAGAATTAACACTGAGAGTTGGAAAGGAGAAATTAGCTTTCAAGGTGTCCAAGAAAGGCCATCATCCTCCATTACCCCTAACGGATATCAAGGAATCAGAAATACAAGTAGGATGGGAAGATACTGAAGACCATGGGAATGCATCTAGGAAGAAATGATCGCGTAAGAAAAGGCGTAGGAAGCAAAACAACAAGGAAGGTAGGGTCTATACCAGGTTGGTTCATATATAGAGTTTAAGATCAACTTCAGCACTGCCACCATACCAGTCATTTGAACCACCTTAAGTAAAAAGGAGAGTTGAGCTACAAATGATAAAAAAAAAAGTTTCATAAGAGGCAACCCATCGAATTCTACCCCCTTTCTAATTGTTTTTGTTTATTCATTAATGTGGTTCTTTAGTTATAAGCATGCTTGAATTGAGTGTGATTGATGATCAATTTGGTTTTTATTTGAATTTCAACTTGTTTTCTTTTTGAAATCCTTGATGATAATATTAATTTGATGTGTTTGTAGGTTATGGGATCAGGGAGAACCAAATTAAGCTTGGAAGAAGGTTGAATTAGTGAAGATTGCCACTTCTATGATCGTGGGAATTGGATTGATTCCCACGATCGTGGGAAATCTCTTTAGAAACAATCTAAAGAGAAATCCCACGGTCTTGGGAATTCCACTAGGAGGGAATTTTAAACTTCCCTTCTATTTTCTTCTTTCACCCACTCTCAAAATTTTAACTCCTCTTTCGAACCCACAAATTTCTCTCCTCCCACTCTCTAAAACTCTTCAATTTTCATCTAAATTCTTAGTATTTTCTTCTACTATTTCATTAATCTTCCAATCCTTTCATCTGTTCATGCATTAATCATTCAGAAATATAAAGATTTGGGTTAAATTTGCTCTCTCTCTCTCCAAAATTCAAATTCACTGATCTTTTTCTCTTATTTTTGTAGATTTTCCTCTTACAATGGATGCAAGGAAGATGATGGTTAGGAAACTAATTGATGAATTCTGCTTGTAAGTTTTTAGTGAAGGTAAGAGCGATTTAGTGGTGACTTACAACTCTCCCTTCTCAATCTATTCAGAATAGGAAGGTACGTGTTTTTGTGGCCTTAAGGATAGAGAAATAGTCACTTCTAGGTATTTTGATTTTGAATAGTTAGAGAACATAGGAGTGAGACGACAACTTGAGCAACTAGCTAAAAATGTAGGGTGTAATAGGTTTGTTCAGTGCAATGTATATATTTATGTTACTATAACTTTAGAGTTTTTCACAACCTTCTGGTACAACCTTAAAATGGATATGTTTTGGTTTAGGTTAGCTGGAAATGTTATTACACTTGATTATCCTGTCATGTGTGAAATTTTCAATTTGTCGAATGCAAAAATTTTAAATGGTCACGTTGATTTTGATGCCAAAACTTATTGGAAAACTCTCACAGGTAAAGAATATTTTGACTAACTCAATGCACCAAATTCTTTAATCCGGAGTGCTGAGCATTTACTTTTACATAAATTTATATGTCTGACTATTTTTAGTAAAACAGAAAGCAATAAATGCTTGGGCAAAGAACTTTTCTTTTTATGGTGCATAGATCAAAAAATTAAAATCAACACACTTTATAGGATTTTTTTATCAATAATGAGTGTGGTTAATAAAAAGTCTTTGTATTTTGGGATGTTTTATATTGCTTCTGCATTGGGTGTATTCTATAATGTTAATATGGAGAATTTGCATAAAACTTCATACGATATATTTGACATATCATATTTGAGACGTTCTTAGATTTTGGAGTTCCATAACTCTGAAATCCTCATATGTAGATTGCAGTGGGGAGTAAAAGGGGCACTAGTACAGCCATTTCCTGACTCTCCATATCTTTCATAGTGTTAAAACCTGAGGAAGAAGCAGTGGAGGAGGAATTGAGTGCACCAATAGAGGTTGATAGATATCAAAAAATCCTCCACCAAATGACTGCAACTTCTCAACAAATGGCATCCCAACTAAATGAGCTCGACAATCAAATGTGGAAAGTTTACAAGGAACAATCTAGTTTGAAGAAGAGATTCCTTAACTTCTATTAAAGGAATAATTTTGAAGTTCCTTTACCAAAATCGTCACCACCATCATCTGAATAATTTTTTCTTACCCTTTTACTCTTATATTTGGTTGTTTCTTTTGTTTAGTTTAATTTCATCTTTTGTTTGGTTTCATGACATTTTCTTTTGTTTGGTTTAATTTCATTTTTATTAGGTTTCATGTCATTTTCTTTTATTTTGTTTGCTATCATTTTTGTTTAGTTTTGGGTCATTTGTGTGCTTTAATTTTTTTGTTTGGTTTGCGATCATTTTCCCTTATTTAGTGGTTGACTTGTCACGTTGAGGACAATATGAACCTTAAGTGTGGCAAGGTGACATTGAATTTTTCAATTGCATTGTTTGCATTTTGTTAAAAAGAATGCATGTTTAAGTATATCATGTGCTTTGTGTCAGTGAGGGAATTGTATTTGAGTCCTTCTAATGAATATTGCCATAAGATTCTATCATGCTAGTTGGAATCAGATTGAATGCATGCTTGAACTCAGATTAGGCTACTTGAGCAGAAGGTGAACCATATAGATATTAGGTTTATATAAATATAGGGCCCTAGAAAGCAAGTGTATTTACTTATAACTTAATTTTCTTCCAGTTACAATATTTTGATGAAAATATTTATTATTAATAAAACAAAAGGGTCCGGTTTTATTTGTATGAGCATAATATAACTAGTCATAAAGTACCAAGGTTCCTTTGTAAGTAATATAAATATACATGGAGATGTATAGGAAACATGTATATTATTAGGATCTAAATTAATTAATTTATAGTCAAATAATCAAGTAGGTTGCTTAATTATAGTTTAGACTGTAGTATTGCAATTTACCTCCGTGTAAGTAAAGGAGTTTACTTCAAGGGAATGATGAGTTTCAAATCATGATAGTAGTTGACAATCGATAATGGAACTATTAAATGAATATGAAATCGCGTATATTTTCTAAAGAATAAAGTAGTTCGTTACTTTAATCTTAAAACATACACCTTAGCATTCATTTATTACGAACCATAATCTTGATGAGTAGTGAACTCATGTGTGTTTTGTTACAATTTTTGTTATGATCGGAATGGATTTTTATAGGGTATCAATCCAGTGTCTGCATGTTGGAATTATTAATTGAAACATGCATCAGGGAACAATTACTTGAATAAAAAGTTTATAGTGGTATCATCACTTTTAAATGTTTTATGGAGATTGGTGATTAAACTGGCACCACCTTAACACCAAGATTAGATCATTTGCATTAATCACCATGTAGAATGAAACAAGAGATCTAAAAGGAAAAACCAACATAAGGGCAAAATGGTATTTTTACCCTTTATTGTGCGAATGGCTACAATATGGTTCATAATAAATTTTGTGATTGGACATCAAATTAATATTTTTGAAACCTGTTTTCTCATAATTTTAAGTAATTCAAGAGATCGCCTAATTGGCTTTAGTGGAATGACATTTGGTTAATAATTCGGAATTAATTCCAATAAGATTAAATTAATTCTAGGCTTACTGGAGCTTGAATTATTCAAGCCCAATTAGATTACGCACTTAGCTTTTGGGAAGGTTATCAAGGAAAGTAAGAAAAATAAATTGGGGTTATTGGAAAGAAAATAAGACTGTTTGGAGAGAAATTGATGAATTGGATTCGGGCCAATAAGATCGAAAAAATTTAACTGTGTCTTAAGCCTATAACTAAATGTTGGGCTTACACTAATTAATTGTTAATTATAAACCCAATGGAATATTTAATATTGGGCTAGATTTTGATTTAATTAACTAGATTAATTGAATTAAAAATAAGAAGGCAAAAATCAAATTCTACAAAGATGTAGAATTCGATTATGCCGTTTATTAACAAAAGCGTAAAAGAAGTGGGCGTTTAAGTAATATTCATCATCATTAAATGGTTTAATGATTGTTTTAAAAGCATGCAACTTGTCTCTCCTTCCATTTTCGGTGATAGCATTCTTAAGTAATGCTCATCATCATTAAATAGTTTAAAGTCTTTTGAAAGATAGAAAAAAGTACATGAATGAAAAGAAAATGAGACTAATTGGAGAGAAATGGATGGATTAGATTCGGGCCAATAAGACAGGAACAATTTAATCAGGTCTTAAGCCTATAACTAAATGTTGGGCTTACACTAATTAATTGTTAATTATATACCCAAAGGAACATTTAATATTGGGCTGGATTTTGATTTAATTAGCTAGATTAATTGAATTAAAAAAGAAGAAGGCAAAAATTGAATTATATAATGATGTAGAATTCGATTATGTTTTTTATTAATAAAAGCATAAAAGGAGTGGGCGTTTAAGTAATATTTATCATCATTAAATGGTTTAATGATTATTTTAAAAGCGTACAGCGTATCTCTTCTTCCATTTTTGGCTATAGCATTCTTAAGTAATGCTCATCTTCATTAAATGGTATAAAGGCTTTCGAAAGATAGAAAAAAGTACATGAATGAATGTCAGCATGCAATGGAGACAATTCATTTGTATGATTAACAAATGAATGGTGCATTAGCTCTACACTCACTCCCAAAGCCAATCATGTATCTCATTTTTAGATGGGTTTAGTGGCTGGTTTTAATGTATATAACGTACAGCTCCTTTAATCATGAAAGTTGAATGAACGTGGGAGTGGTGAATGAACGTGGGAGTGCTAAATGAAAGGGTGTGTGAATTTGGTACAAAAATCAAGGGTGTGTGAATTTGGCACAAAAATCTCTCCCATTAATGTCCTCGTGTTGGACTTATAAAAAAACATGTTTGTTTAGAGTTCAAGCAAAAATTAACGTATATGGCTCTTCTATCTCACTCACTCTCTCCTTCCATTTTTGGTGGTAGCAAAGAAAAATGCATAGCTCTTTAGCATTCTTATGATTAAAATAATTAAGATTAGCATTTTTTTCTCTCTCTGTAAACTCTCTAAAATTGTGAGCTATAGCAAATAAGAAGGTCTCATTTTTTCTCCACCAAACTGTTGAACAAAGTAAAAGGTTTGCTTTTTTCATTTTTCTTCTCCTTTCACACAAAAAGATTTTTATAATTGTCTAAAGAGAGCAAGTGGTAGATCTAATTGGTTGAGGGCAGAACAGTGAGGAGTTGAAGCTTTAGCAAGGAGTCGATAATAATTTGATCTTATTCTTACTTTATTTTTTTTCCTTATGTCGTATCATGTATGGATTAAAAGCATCTTGATTTCATGTTTACGCTTTCGTTGTGTCTTGATTTTGGAAAAAGTTTATAAAATCTACCGTTTAGCCAAACAAGGCATGTTTTTGTTTTTGATCCAACAATTGGTATCAGAGTTGGTTTTATTACGCATGATTCGATTCGTATATGTGGCATGGGTTAGCAAATAAATTACATTATGTATGCTCCAATTTTTTTTATGTGATACAAATATATGGTGTGTTTGTTTTGGTTTGCTCTTTTAGTTGTCCATAGAAAATCGATTTGCCATGTAAACTTTCTTTGTTTGGTTTTTAACAAGGAGGGTGGCCTATCATCGCCATGTTTCCTCCTTATCTTTTTTTCTTATTGCAAAATTCTATAATTTTGAAGACGGAGCAGCCATGAATCAAAGAAAAGATTGTAAATGCTTTTGATTTTTATTTTGTGTTAATGATAGTTTTTATTTTAATTAAATTGTGTTAATTATAGATTTTTTTCAAATGCTAAATTTTTTTTTACTATTTACAAATCAAATTTTACAAAAAAAAGCAATTAACTCATTTTTACGAGATAGGCCAGGTCATGCGAGTGAAGAGTTCGAAGTGAAAGATCCAAGTCTAAAAAGAATTTTTAGGCCTAAGGGCCTTGTAATTTTCTTTTAAGTTTTTAGGATAGACAACTAAAAATAGCTTTTTAATTCATGAGATGAATGGATGAATGGATGAATGGATGCAAATAATATGCGATATTATGTGAATGTATGACATTTAGAAAAATTGCCAACCCTAGGTTTTGCCATGCATTCATTATGAATGAGATATATAATGAAACAATATAGGGTGGTTAATAAATTGCATCTAGACAAGATGGGATTAATTAAAACTTAAAGACCATAAAAGATTGAGTGGGAGACGATGCTCACATGAGAATCCATGGTCTCCATGTGATGGCCAATTTGCATGTGGTGAAGTGTTACTCCCTATAGGAGGACATGAATCCTAAATCTTTTATAGTTTTGGTCTCCTAAAGGATAAGTCTAGTTATTGGTAGAAAATGTGACCTCCCACTGAGGCATAGTTTGCAAGTACCTTTAGTGGATAATCAAATGGTTGTACACTCAACATGGTTTATCAATAACCTGCCCACGGTAATTCTGTTGATAAATGCATGGACCTAATTATGGCGCTTCTTAGAGAGTTTGACATGAAGATGCTCGGTAGTTTTTTTTTAGTGGGAGGGTCTCAATTTTTCTTTTAATGGATAACATGGCCTATCGTCACTTAGTCCCTTATAGATAAGAAAAATAACTGTCGTAGAAAGCTTTAATTTCTTATGTTTTCTTAAATCTATCATCATGCATACATGCCTCATAATTTTATACAAACTTCCAATATTTTTTACTATTATGCTCTTTCTTCATTAATTTATATTTTCAGACATAATTACCACAATATGAATCCACTCACAATGCTCTTAACTAATAACAAATTAGATAACCGAGAAAATTTTAATGAATAAAGACATAACCTCGACATTATTCTCCAATATGAACAAATTTCGTTGGTATTAACAGACAATGTGCCTGCACCTCTAGTGACAAATTAACTCCTGAGCAAGTCCAGCAACATGAGTGATGGAAAAATGCTAATAAGACTTCTAAGTATTATATTCTAGCTTTTGTCAGTGTAATGTCGTAGAAGCAACTTATAGCCATGCAAAATATTGGAGCAATGATCCATCACTTAAATGAGATGTTTGGTGTGAGGACCAGGTCTACAAGGGTGAAAGTTATTAAAACCTTTCACAATCTCAAACAAAGCCTAGTGAACCGATGCAAGGTTGCATGCTTAAGTTAATCTTGGAAGTTACTGAGCCTGAGTTGCTTGGGACAGAAATGGATGTAGAAACGCAGATGATCATGATCATCAACAACTTAAACTCTTCTTTTCAGCAATTTAATTTGGATTATGAACTCAATACCAAGGATTACACCTTGAGTGACTTGATGAATACCCTCCAAAATATGGAAGAGACATTAAATATCAGGGCCAATAGGCAAGAGGCTCATGTGGCATCTTCTTCTAAGCCCAAGGGTAAGGGCGAGCAAAAGAAGAAGGGTGCAAAGAAAGGGAAGTCCCAAACAAAGGTCAAGGCTCAACCTATGAAAAAGAAGGCCAAAGATGACATTAAGGGAAAGTATTTCCACTATTGTGACAAGGACCACTGGAAAAGGAACTGCATGGTCTCCCTTAAGACACTCAAAAGCAAACAAGGTCTGGATTTCCTAAGTTTATTAGGAACTAGAAATGTGGCAGATTCATTTGATTCTTGGATATTAGATTTAGGAGCCACTGACCATGTTTGCAATTGTACACACGGGTTCTAGTAAAGGAAAAGACAGCCTGAAGTCCAGTTTCAAGTCAAGAAAGCAGATGGATCCTACGTTTCAGTAGAAGCAGTGGGAGTAGCTATCTTAGATTTTCCTAGTGCTCATAGGTTATATTTAGAGGAACATGATTTCTGTTTTTGTTGAATAAAATCTAGTTATTCCTTATATTTTGAAAAAGTTGTTTCAATATATGAGAATAAGGATTTTTTTTGAAATGAGGTAATTAAATATGGATTGTTCTTTATAGAACCTATGACAGGCTTACTAAACGCCATTGAATTAACAAAACCAAGAAAAGCCAATTATTCTAACATTAATTCAAAATATCTGTGGAACTTAAAGATGGGATCCTTACGGGTTTGGATATTGATCCATTACCCACCTATGAATCTTGTATTGAAGGAAAAATGACCAAGTCTCATTTACTTCTAAAAGAAACAGATCTGAATCTACGTTGGACCTGATACATAATAATGTGTGTGGGCCTATGAACGTACGAGTTGACCTTTATAGATGATTACTCTAGATATTTGATGAGTAAAAAGAATGAGTCCTTTGGAAATTTCAAAAAATTTAAAGCTGAAGCTAAGAAGCAACTAGGCAAGCCATTAAAACTACTTCGCTCGGATCGAGGTGGTGAGTCCTTATTTGTAGAGTTACAACAATTCTTAATTGACAATGGAATTGTTTCCATCTTGTCAACTCCTAGAACACCTTAACAGAATGGTGTAGATGAGAGGAGGAATAGGACTTTATTAGAAATGGTAAGATAAATGATTTCCTATGCTAGCCTTCAAGAATCACTTTAGGGATATGTCCTACAAACGATAATTTTATCTCCTTAACTTTAGTCCATTCAAATCGGTGCCTAAAAGATCTAGGATTTATGGACTATAAAAGCATAATTAAGCCTCCATCTGAAGGGGCGACGAAACCCTTCTATAGAAACACCATCCTTGAGTGAAGAACACATGTTTGGATCCTTGAGGAAGGATTGAATTCAATTATCACTATTAAGATTGGGGAAAATAACGCACCAACACCAAAATTTCTAGATTTTGGAAAAGAAAAGGAGTCTCTTTATTCAATTTTCTGTCAATTTTACTTCTTCTATTCTTTGTAAAATGGTTTACTTGAATGTTGATGATGTTATGGAGACTATGTTATGCTAATTTAGTTTTAGGGACTGCTTTTGAATTATTTTGTTAGAACTCCTATTTTATTGAATTGATGAAGTTATCTTTGATGATTGATGATTTTATTTGTTATCTTGCAATAAATCAAAAGAGTGAGTGAGATTAATTATGTAGGATTGTACAACTAGAGTTAGCTACCTATAGACTTACAATCATCACATCAATTGATTAGTTAAAAGAGAGATCTTAGCAAAGTCAGTTGATCACCCATAGGATAGTTTAATAACTAATTGAATTGGTAGAGTCATCGGGTAGGTTGAGAGATCATCCACTTGATTCCCTTTAATTTGATTAGTGAAAATTAGTTAAACCTTAAGAGAGGATAATTAATACATTCAAAAATTTTAGTTGATACATAATTCGATTAATAAAATAGAAGGGAGACAAAATAGTGAAAAAAGTAATCTCTGGTCTTTAGATTCTTAAATTCCAATTTTTCTGCATTTTGGTAATGTTTATAGCTTTGCGTTAGTCTTTCTATTTTAATTTTATTTTTCAGATTATTTACATTAAACAATTTTGGTTCTTAAACAAATTTTTGTCTAAATTAAGTGGTGTCTGAGCATCAATCCCTGTGGGATCGATATCCGCTCTTTTTAACTACAAGTCATGACCCGTTCACTTGTGATTTTTAAGCATAAAATGAGGAGATTGTGTTACATAATTATACTCAACAAAACCCATATAAGTAACATACACGCATACACAATTGTTTCCCTTACCCATGTAAGCTCCAGTGAATGTGTAAAGAATATGTTTTTGAGACATACTATCACTCACATGGTTATGTCGCTGATTGTACATAATCTAGAAACCGTAGTCTTGCAATATAAAAGGCAATTATTACAAGGAGAAGAAGAAGAAGCAGCTAGAGTCAAAAAATATAGCCAAAGGTAGAGTATAAGACATGATTCTAAACCTAGGAAAAAGATACTTCAAGATATCTGATAGAGAACAACCTTTCATCAAAGATTTAATGAGACTTTATTAGAGAAAAGGAGGACATACATATATATGGATTCTTTTCTTTCAGATTATTCTTTTGAACTTTTAATGTTTGTTTTGTTTTCTATATTTAGGAATTAATTTTCTTTAGTGTGTAGATTGGATGAGCCCTAACTTAGGAAAGATACTATAATTTGATTCTTTACTTAATAAAATTTAATTGATTGATCCACTAAGATTCAATTATATGTTTAAATATTGAATTAATATCTATGGTATATTAGTTTAATGTTTCATTTCGTATAATTAATATTTAGAAATCCTCTGTATAAATAGATTTTCAATAATTTGAAGGAGTTGCATGCAAACCTAGAGATAGGTTGACATAAATCTTTTGGATTAGGTGATATGTGTAGTTTTTATTATGTTTTCATAGCTATTTAGTGTGTTTATAGGAGTTTATTATATGATCATTGAATGTATAGGCTTGGAATTATGGTAATGTGATTGTTTGTATAACATCCCATTATCCTATGTTAAGGGTAGGACCCTAGAATTCTGTACAAGAGAGATTATTGAGAAGTTAGAGAGTGCATTCCATGCTCATGCATAATATAGCATGCACACAGGTGAATATTAATTATTTCATACATTAAAACGATTGTACATGCATTCATTGACATTTTCTAGGTATAATTGAATTATAAATTTGATTTTTTATATAAGTTGTGGTTTATATTTATTGAAAATTGAATTTAGTGCATAAGTATCGTTCTAAAAATTTTGGTGGAATTTAGGAAATTTTCAAAATTTTTGGGTATTTATAGACTAGGAAAGATGCCAAGTGGCAGGACAATTGATAAATGCAAGTAGAAATTAATGTCAAATGGTAGTGTAAATTTTTATGAATGCCAATTGGATTTAATGACATATGTCATTGAAAATTGGGAGATAATTGGAGTTAAATGGACTGGTTAAATAAAAGGAGCATATGAAACCCATAGAAATTGGACATGTGGCAAGTGACAACATGTCTTCATTCACGTTATTCACCAAATGAAAGACTACTTTATTGTTAATTAATCTCTCACTTATAATTAACTCTTTAATTGAAAGACAATTTTAAGTGTTTTCATCTTGCTTGTCTCTCCTTCTCTTCATAAGTTTCATCACCTTCTTTCTCTCTTTTTTCTTCATGATTTTTCTTCTCCAACTTCCATACATGAACTTAACCCTCCCATCTTTCACTTACTACTCTTAACTTGCTCTCTCTTTGATTTTCACTAAAGACCCAACCTTGTCACTCTTGGATGATAATGAAAGTGGGTTATTTGGAGAGCTAGGTGTAACATACCATTATCCCATTATCAAGATTAGGACCCTAGTATTCTTTTCACAAGAGTTTATTTGGAATTTACAATTACATTTTATGCATCATATGGCATACTCATACACGTGAAAAATGTTGACACCGATTACAATAATTTGACATGCTTCATTGACATTTTTCTTAGTATAAATGAGTGATTTCATGTGATTATGATGTTAATAGAGAATTTTTTGTTATGAAAATTGATTTAGTGAATTAAATTATCGATTTATAAATTTTGGAGAACTTTGAGAATTTCTATAATTTTTGGGTATTTATGGACTAAAAAAATGCCAAGTGACAGAACAATAGATAAATGGTAGTAGAAATCAATATCAAATGGTAGTAGAATTATTGAAAAGTGATATTGGGATTTAATGGCACATGTCTTTTAAAATTGAGAGTCAATTGGATTATAATTGAGAAACGAATTAGTTAATAAAAATGACCCATTAGAAAATCATAAGAAAGTGACATGTGGTAAGTGACATATAGCATTTGCCACACCACCTACTAAACCCACTTGTCATTTTGCTTCTCTCTCTTTGTAAGTTTCTCCCATATTCATCTTCTTTATTTCTTCTCCTTCCCCATTCATGATTTTTGCTCTCCATCTTCACAACCTTGATTTTTGTTAAAATAAAACCACCTACTTTAAGACCCTTATTGTCCTCTTCATCTTGCTATAAAATGACCCAAAATCACTCCGTGATACATGTGAAAGCTAAGGTGACGTGATTTCTGAAGTTCTTGAAGCTTAATTAAGTAAGTAGCACCTAAAACCTTTATGGGTTGTTTAAATATATAAGTATATATGATGATAGTTTGGGATGAAATGAACATGATGAACTTATTGACATATGATGTTATGTTGATGAGGAATTACGTAGGTTGTGTTATATTCTTGTTCATATGATGAGAAATAATTCATAAGTTGATATAGGGATGATTTTGAGATTTATTGAGGGTATAAATGATGTGTAAAAATGTTCAAAATTGTTGATGAAGGTATGGATGCTTTAATGTTCTGTTTTTATTCATAAAATGAACAATAAATTGTCAATTGTTTTTTGGACAATTTGAATGGGAAATAGAGATGATCTTGACAAAGAAACGATAGAGAAATGATAGAACTTTGGAAATGAATAAAGAATAATACACTATAAAAATTATAGACAATCCGCGACGTTTTTTGATGAAACATCGCGGATTATAGAGACTTTTAGTGACGTTTAAGAAACGTTACTGAAGGTCTTACTTTTTGGAGACGTTTTATATAAACGTCGCAGATTTGTGTAGCTTTTGGTGACATTTTCTCAATAAAACATCACAAAAGATAAACTATGACGTTTTATTGAAGAAAAAGTCGCTGTTGGCTTAAGAAGAAACACGATGTCGTCTGGTTAGGGAAGGGGACGGGCGTGACTTTTTTACATAACCAAAACGACGTCATTTTGGTTATGTAATAGAAACCCCTGCATCCCATTCCCCAAACCCACCAAACCTACACGTCGTTTTTACCCTTCTCCACTATGTCTTCTCCTTCCTTTGTTGCATCTCAGGCTATTATCTTCGTCTTCTCCGGCCATTGTCGTCATCATCAAGGTATTTTCTTCTTCTCTCCAGCATCCTTTGTTGCATCATTGTTTAAGTTTTATGTTTGGTTAATCTCTAGCCTAAAACGTCTGATCACTGGAAAGTGTTTGTGAAATTGTTCCAAAGTTCATTAGCTATCTCTTTCTTCGCAGTCACCAGCATTCTCAAACAGCACTTGAAGCCCCTTGCTGGCATCGACCTCTAGAACTGCTCTACTCAAATTTGTGCTTACTCCTTTTAAGTCCTCACGCTATTTACAATTATGTCTAGTCATTGAGTAAAATTGTTGGCTTAGGAATGGATAAATATTGCATTATTTATCCATAAGAATTATTTACTCTTATGTATTACAATTAAGCTCTTCTATAAGAATCAAACACTTGATTGTCAGTTTCTATGGCATATATCCATTATCTGAAAGAACACATAACTAGTAACATAAGTCTCAGATTCATAGTACTTGCATCTCCATCTACTGAATAGCAAATATTTTTGTTCTAGTCAGATGCCCTATTATTTTTGTTCAGTATGAATCTTCCATTATGAATTTTCGCTGTATTAACCATTAGGTGAAAGAGAACACACAAAGTACAGTGTAGACATTTTAATAGATTAAGTAAAATTTAACTTGTATTTGGCAGCTGTAGCATCACTGTTTCTTGCCTTTGATGATGGTTAACTTTTCTCTTCAATTCAGTTTAGTTATTTGTGATTCTTTGATTTTCCTTTCTTTACAGAAATTACTTTACATATATTGCTGAACAACAAATCTTAATTTTCTACTGCTGCATTTGTTATTTATGGACTTGCTTCTGTGACAATGCATAGAAATTTAGAACTTGTAAGGACCGGTTAAACTATATATTCCTACCCTTACGCACCTATTAGTAGGAACACGAAATTTACAAATTTTAACACTACTATTGTACAGGTTTCCAGAAGAAGCTTGATCGTTGCTAACATAAGATGAGTTGAGCCAAGGTACTTTGATTTCCTACATTGATTTTTATGCTTGTTCTTGGGCATTTCTTATGGTACATCTTATATATGAAATTGTAAAAGAAAGAATTCATTCAACAGTCAATTACTCATTGATGGATAGCAAGAAGTTTAGAGGCCATTTTTTGATTTTGCTATGTGTTAAAGGTTTAGAATGCTTTATATTCTAATTGTTAGATTTTGAGAGGAAGAAAACTTTATGTTTCGCCATGCTTTCTTAAGAATTTTATAATAATGGTGATGTGGGCATAATTAGCTCTATTAGACTACAAATTTGTACAACTGTAGTATGACGTAGGATATATGCAATTAGAAGGGTGAGAGAGATTTCCTTTTTGTCCTTTTATTGGATACAAATTAATACATTGACATATTTAAGTAGCCTTGGATTGCTTACAAAATATAAGTGCTAGGGAGTAATATACGACCGCAAACATAGTCAGATTTATACCCAAATATCTCAATATGCTATTTGGGAAAAAATACAAGCCCATAAACATGATCGAGTCAACTCCTGTATATGTCATTAGAGAAGTACACCACGTCTAAAAGTAGGATATATTTTTAAGTATTTGAACTTGGAGCATATAGGTCAGATGACACGTCATAAATAGCTAGGAACATTATGTGTGTGGCTTCTCATGTTCTAATATAAACCATTTAGGTAGGAAAAGTAGCATAGGCTTAGTCTAGAATGACCTAAATTTAATAAACTTGACCAGAGTTGATCGAGTTTTAAGTCAAAATCAGACTTCAACTTCATAACCTGCCAATCCTAAAGCTTAAAATATTTAAAGACTTAACAAGTTATGAGTTAACCATAGTTCTACTCTTCTTCCTTCACCTTAAGCATGAGTCATTAGCCACCTATGTTTCTCCTGATTTCCTCTAGTTCTCCTTCTTCCTTCTTGTTCCATCAAATTAAAAAAATAGCCTCTGAAGCTTCAATATATCTTTAAAGCTACTTTATGGGTTTTTATATTGTGTTGTGAATGTTGTCCAAAAAAATATATAACTCAATTGTGTTGTATCATTAAGTTTTTACTTGTAATAAAATGGAGGCTAGCTTTGAAGATTGAATAACAATCTTCCCAAACTATGTTCTCTATGGAATAATTGTGACTTGACAAAATATAAATATCTTCCTTGAAAAATTTATTGGTAGCTTAAACTTTTACATGATATGATGTGATGTACTGATAAACTTTTTGGTATGTTTTTTTTCTTCTGTAAGATATATTTTGTTATGACTATCAAACTAGTTATTGAGATTTATTTGTGAATATTATGGATTTGGAAATAGATATTACGAAGGGACCAATAACAACGACATAAAAGGATTCTTAGGTCATGATAGGTTAGGTTAGATTAGGTCGAATCAGGTTGGATCAGGCAATTTGATCTTTAAGGGAGTTTTGAATCGCTCAAAGTGTAATCAGTTTTCGATTGAGCGACATTAGCCAAGCCTAAGAGAATCAATTTTACTTATAAGTGTAATGTTTGCTTTGCTTTTAAAGAATAAAATTTGTAAAAGAAATGCATGTAACCTATCATAGAAAGCTTAAAGTTTAAAAATATATATAGATGGTATGATAATGTTTGTACCTTTGTATAAAATGAATTGTTTTGTCTTTTTGATGCTGGTAAAGATGTAAGGATCAATCCTCTAAAGAGTGTGGGTATAATGTAAACATTGTTATTCTAAAGTACAAGATCCTCTACATATAAGCTTGGGGCATTAGCTAAACTTAGAGGAAATTTGGAGGTAAAACTCTTATCTTTAATTAAACACTATCTTCTATATAGACATAACCTAGACTGTATCTATCTTTCTTTCCAAGTAATTAATTATGTGTCTAAGAGTTAACCTTCCTATTTTTCAAGTTTTAGAAGCTTATGTCATTTCAATAATGGAAATGTATCCATTTAACCTAAATTGACTCATTTTATGTGAAAAAACCTCCATACCCTCTTACTAATGAGCAGCTTGTGTTTGATAGAGAAAAATACCAACAAATTTGGCTCCTTTTGATATGATAACTTTGAACATTTAACTTTTGTTGTTTTGATTTATTTAATTCACGTGACAATAAGAAGTTTTTAAACAACAGATCTAATATTATTGAAAACTAAAGATATCAACTAAAGTTTACCGGCCTAAGATAGACATTTGTTTTTCCAACTATAAAATGTTGTGGAGATACATAATTTCCTATACAAATAGAGTAGGAAAGCCAAACCCATCAAAGTAAGAACTTCAAATAAACTTAGTCAAAATCCTTGTGGAAGTATCTCTAAGACATGATTGATTATTGTCTAATTAAGGATCTCAATAAAGGAGTAATTCAAGATGGTGTTGCAAAAGTGAGTTAAGCTCAGGAATGTAGCTTATCTAGTTTGAGTCAATCATTAATCTATTTAACTTTTCCTTATTAGCGAATTCTATTAATTTAGGTGAACAATTACCTTTAATATAATTTTTTAATCTTCATTTAAATGTTTATAATCCAACCTCTTGCCTTCAATATTATTACAAATGATTGCATTATTGAAATCCCCTAAAAGAATATAAGGGTTCTGGTTGCTATCATGTATTGATTTCAATTAGTTCCATAAGTCTTTTTCTTTGGAATGCCAAGTTATCAAAATATATCATAGATAAACAAATGGTAATAGGATAAGATTTTGATCATTAGATGAATTGAAACAACCTTATTTATTTCAAAAGGAAAGGATGATTTACTCCTTATACAAAAGAAAAGTGTGGGTATAATTAGAGGATGCAATCAACCACGTATTTATGCATTTATGACAATATTTAGTTTAACCATCTCAGTGAACTTAGATTTTTATAATATATTACACCACTTAAAAATGTATTACTCTGTCGATCATGTTAAATTTATTGTTTCAATTCCAACAATATTATAGGATGAGAAATCTTCTATTTTACGAGATTATGATCCTTTTATGTTAATGCTTAACATGATTAATAATTTTGATCCATTTTTTTGAAAGAACCATAACCATTATTAGTAGTATCATTTTAACAAGTTTAATTGCTGGTTTTCATACAGGATACTAATCAAGCTAACAACTGAGAAGTTTGATCTACTTAAGGCTCAATTGATAGATTCTGGCATAACATCTGCTGATATCTTAAAGGTGAATAATCTTCTTTCTTTTTGCTCTCTGCTATTACGAACTGTTATCCATGTGGTGTGGGTTAGTAAAGCTGATGTATTCAATATACTCATTTATCCATGTGTTTCATATCAATGTAGTATAGGAATACGAGATTTTGATGTTTATATTTTAACACCAAATATTTTATGACATAACATTGACAATCTTTCACTTAGATTATAGATATGGTAACTAATGCTTCTACTTATAGTAATGATTCTCCATTTAAATTGTGCAAGTTTGCACTTTTTCTTTATCCCCAT
>JANZXR010333061.1:0-26901 GCA_027575705.1 Erythroxylum echinodendron | reverse complement strand
ATCATCTCCACCTTTCTTTCCCATTCTAAGTAAGCTTCTGGATCATTCTTACCTTGGAAAGATGGTATTTTCATCTTAATACTACCCAAGTTTCTATCCACAAGCTCAACCTTGTCTTCTTCTCTTGCATTGTCTCGGCCTCTGTAGTCTCTTCCTTGTCCTCTATCATTCCGTCCCCCTATTCCACCAATTCTGAAGCTATGCCACTCTTCTTCATCTTCCCCATCATCATTTTCATCTTCACATTGATAGCGCACAGGAGTTGGCTCCCTAGTATTTTGCCTCCTTATTGCACCATTAGTTGAACCCTCTCTTTGTAAATTCCTAATATCCTGGTCTTGTCTATCAAATTTATCACTGACATCCCTGAACATGTTTTCAATCCTTTGGAATTAATGTTGCATAGCCTCCAAAGTAAAGAATGTGTATTGATTAGCCTCACTATTATTTTCATCCTTGTCACTACCTTTATTATCCTTTGAATTGGTTATGATGCAAAACCTGCAAAAACACGTTAGAACAGCTCCTCACACACTCCCTCACGTGTTTCTCTCTAAATCAGATTGGATGCCCTCGTGTTTCACTCAAGAAGATGGCTTTTACCCTCAAATGAGCTTACGCACTCTTTTCTTTTAACATTCTAGATTCTAGCATAGATTTACTTGCCTGGATCAATCACTACCAACCAAATAAGCACAATAGAAGCTTAATTCAAAAGGAAAAACAAAGGAAACCTAAAGAAAGGAAGGAAAAAAAACACAAAACTAGATGCAAATTAATGTAAAGAAAAAAAGGAAGATGAAAATAAACACATACTAGATGGAGAAAATGTATGTGAGTGATTTTTAGTGCCAACTGAGCAATATGAAACAAGATTACTCGATTCAAGTGTAATGGAAACAAAAACAAAACAAAACTAGGAATTAAACTCAACCCTAAACCCAAATTGACAAAGAACGTTCAAATCTGCCCCAATAACTCAAGAATTGAGAGCTAAGTAATTATATCAAAGACACACGTTTTGAGTGCAAGAAACTAAATCTTGAAACTTCTTGCTGCAAGAAAGCAAGTCTTGAGGAATTTCCTGAATGAAAGATGTGTTCTTGAAGAATCTTGAATAATAAAGATGAATCTTGATGCAAGAATTAGAAATCTTGACGAATCTTGCAAGCAAATCAACTCAAATACACAAAGATTCATAATCTTTGATGTTTTTGATAGGTTCTTGAATGAACGAAAGACAATATAGATGAATATTGATTGAATAACAAATCTTGAATGAAAGATCTAACAAAAATTCAAAGAATCTCAATCTTGGATGTTTATTGATAGGTTTTTGAATGAAAGAGAGACAATATAGATGAATCTTGAATGAATATAATAAATCTTGAATGAAAGATCAAACAAAGATTCAAAGAATCACAATCTTGGATGTTTCTTGATCAACCTTGAAATTTTTTTCTTTTCTTTCTTTTCTTCGTTTTTTCACGATTTATTTCTTTTTGTTTCCTTTTTTCGTTTTTCATGACTTTTTTCTTTTTGTTTCCTTCTTTTCATTTTTTCACATTTTCTTTCTTTTCTGATTCTTTTTTTCTTTTTTTTTTGTTTTCGGATGATGAGTTAACTATAATAATCAAGAACAAAGAGAAAATTAAAGATAAAGATTGAATTTAAAACCTAGGCTCTGATACCAAAGATGATACGGCAACAACTTAGAATCAATGTCTAGATCACCTCCGTTTCAATAATTGCTCCCAAACCTAAATTCAATCAATCTAACACGACCCTTCAGCCCCAAAACAGCAAGGAATTGGTAACAAAGAGTACAAGGATTGCAAGAATTGAATTAACGCCACAAGTTAGAACTTGCTTGATGAGTTGAATCAATCCTTAAGGTAAAACAAGCAAGAATCTGAATTCTCTCTTGAAGAAGACTTTCTAATATTTATTCATGTTTAATCTATAGTTCATGCATAAAGTAAGGGTTTAAATACCCTTGTGCAATACAAACCCTAACAAAGATAACCTAAAAATCCTAAAGAAAACCCAAAATATCAAAAAGGCCTTCTTGAAACAAATCTGCCCAAGAACAAATCCCACATGGATTTGGGCTTCAAAAACTAATTAAAATTGACTAGTCCTAGTCCAAATAGGATAAGGAAATCACAAAAATAGAATACTAACTTAAGAGGGGCGAATTGGGCTTTTAAACTAGGCCCACAAGCTTGGTTCCTTAAAATAAAATATGCACATGACTTTTTTAATGAAGCACATGTACACTTAATGCAAATTAGCCCATGAAAAAGACTAAAAGAAGTCGACACACCCTTTACAAGATAAAATAAGCCCAAGCCCATTGATTAGACTTGTGTTTGTAAAAATTGGCTAAGTGTTAGCCCTCTTGGTTTGATGCCTCCAATGTACACACACACTTAGGTGTCTTCCTAAGCTCTTCCCCAAGCTTGATTAATAAAACTTCTTGAAGTTCTTGCGAAATAAAAGCTTGTACATAAATCTGAAATTGTGCTTTGAGCTTGTTGGAGTGTGACCATATAGTTGGACCCATTGGCATCCTCAAGTCCCCATTTCCTTGGTGAGTTGTATTAGTTAGAATAAGTGAAATGGGCCACATTTGATGGGGGTCACATTGGTTTTTAGTCACTTCTTTTTTAGAATTGGTTTATGGGTTAAATTTAGCCTTTTAAGTTAGAATACATGGGCCCCTTGTTAATCTTATCTTAATCCCATTTCGAAATCCCTTAGGCTTAGGTTTAATTAAGCATGTTTTAGGGTTTTGTAGCTGTCATATTCACTCTCCATCTTATTCTCTCTAGCAGCCACCTCTCTCTCAACATTGAAGATTGTCTTTTCTTCTCACCCACCTTCTCTGCCACGTTTTTTCCACATCAGCCATCTTCTTTACTACCTTGAAGACATTTATTTCAGTTTTTATTGTTTTGTATTACATTGTAATGCCTATAACAAGGCTATTTTCAGTTGTAATGCAAGAACAAGTTGTAATTCAAAATTTCAGATCTGAATGAAAATGGAGTTTGCTTTCTTTTATGTTTATACGCAAGGTGTTCTCATTGATTGCAATTGGGCTTATCTTTTGTTATCAATTTTAATTCCTATTTCTTGTGTTCTTGAGTGCTTAATTGATTGGGGTTTAAGGGTATTTCTAAAAATTAACTTGGGTTCTTGTCATAAGTGTTCTTGGGTGTAAGAACAAATCCTAATCTGAATTACTTTGTTGAGAAACTACTTCTGATTTGATTGGTAACGAGTTCTAAGGGTCGATTAAGGGTCTTAGGGTTTCGCATCATATCGACATCCTATACCTCAACTTGACGATATGTTGGATCAGTTACATGGTGCATGCATCTTTTCTAAAATTGATTTGAAGAGTGAGTATCACCAAATTAGAATGAAACCGGGTGATGAATGGAAAAATGCCTTAAAACTAAACACGGATTGTATGAGTGGTTAGTAATGCTATTTGACTTAACTAATGCACCAAGTACCTTTTTGCATGTAACGAACCATGTTTTATGAGAATTTATTGGCAAGTTTGCAGTTGTCTATTTTGATGACATTCTAGTGTATAGCAAATCTATTGAAAAACATGTCATTCATTTAAAATGTGTGTTTAATGTGTTCCGAAAATTTAAATTGTATGCTAACATGAAGAAATGTACATTTTGTATTGATCGCATTATTTTCTTGGGATATGTGGTGAGTGCAAAAGGAATTGAAGTAGATAGCAAAAAGGTAAAGGCTATACATGAATGGTCAAAACCTAAGAATGGTAGTGAGGTAAGGAGTTTTCATGGTTTGGCAAGTTTCTATAGGAGATTTGTTATAGATTTTAGTGCAATTGCTACCCTATTGACTGAAATCATGAAAAAAGGCAAGGGTATTTGTGGTAAAGAGCAAGAGCATGCGTTTGCATTATTAAAGGATAAGTTAAGTAATGCACCATTGTTGAGGCTACCTAATTTTGATTTAACTTTTGAAATCAAATGTGATGCTTCCGGGATTGGTATAGGTGCTTTTTTGATGCAGGAAAAAAGACTAGTTGCTTACTTCAACGAGAAGCTAAATGGAGCACAACTCAACTACTCAACTTATGACAAGTAGCGATATGCGTTGGTGAGGGCATTAGAGACATGGAAACATTATCTGCTGCCTAAAGAATTTGTAATTCACACTGGCCATGAATCATTGCATCTTTTGAAGGGGCAAAGCAAGTTGAATAAGTGACAAGCAAAATGGCTGGAATTCATTGAATCCTTCCCATACGTGACACAATATAAGCAAGGGAAAGAGAATATTGTAGCTGATGCGCTCTCTAGAAGGTATTCTTTGATTTCAACTCTTTCTTCTAAGTTGTTTGGATTTAAGCATATGAAAGAAATGTATGCGCATGATGCTGATTTTTCAAATGTGCATGTTGCTTGTCAACATGCTGCAATCCATGATTTTTATAGGCATGAGGGATTTCTATTTAAGAAAGGGAAGTTATGCATGCCTAATAGTTCAATTCGAGAATTGCTTGTTCATGAAGCACATAGTGAGAGGCTCATGGGACATTTTGGTATAGACAAAACGTTGAGTATATTGCATGAGCATTTCTTTTGGCCAAATATGCACAAAGACGTTAAGAAAATATGTTCACGTTACATATCATGTAGGCAAGCTAAGTCTAAAATTCAACCACATGGGTTATACATGCCATTACCTGTTCTACTCATCCTTGGGTTGATATTTCTATGGACTTTGTTTTGGGGTTGCCGAGGACTAAGAAAGGATGAGATTCCATTTTTGTTGTAGTGGATCATTTTTCTAAAATGGCTCACTTTGTTCCATGTTATAAAACTGATGATGCATCTCACATTGCCGATTTGTTTTTCCGCGAGGTAGTATATTTGCATGGCAATCCTAGGACTATTGTATCTGACCAAGATGTTGTGTTTCTTAATCATTTCTGGTGTGAACTTTGGTCCAAACTTGGGACTAAGTTGTTATCTACTTCATCACACCCTCAAACTAATGGTCAAACTGAAATAGTGAACAGGACTCTTGGCACCTTGCTACGACTTGGGAAGAACTTTTGCCATTTGTTGAGTTTTCTTATAATAGAAGTGTGCATTCTTCTACTAGTTTTTCTCCTTTTGAGATTGTGTATGGTTTTAAACCACTAACCCCTTTGGATCTTGTTGCTATTCCTTTAAGTGAGATTTCTAACTTAGATGGGCTTAAGAAGGCTGAAATGGTTAAGGCCATTCACAATAAAGCACGAGCAAGGATTAAGAAGAGAAATCAACAAGTTGCTATCCAAGTGAACAAAGGAAGGGGCATGGTAACCTTTGAACTAGGAGATTGGGTATGGATGCACATGCGCAAGGAAAGGTTTTCTTCCAAACAAAAATCTAACTTGGATGCTCGTGGTGCTGCACAATTTCAAATCATTGCTAAGATCAATGACAATGCATACAAGGTTGATCTTCCTAGTGAGTACACTATTTCTAGTACCTTTAATGTATCTGACCTGCCTCCTTTCAATTTTGATGAAGGTGAAGATTTGAGGATGAATCATTTTGAGGGGAGGGTAAATGATACAAATGGCATTCAAGATGCTACAAGAAGCAATCTTGGTGATTTAGAACTGATTCCAAATATGGAAAGCTTTCGAGTTCCAAATAAGGAAACTTCACCAAATTTGAAAAATGGAGCTAAAGCGCAAAGAGATACCATGGGAAATCATATTGAGGCTGTTCAAGAAAAACAAGATCATTCAAGTGCCAACATGGAAGGTTTTTCCAATATGGAAAGTTTTGTCAGTCCGATCACAAGGTCCTAAGCAAAGCGTCTGAAGGAGCAACTCCAAATTTATATGCAAAAACATGTTGAAAGTGGGCTGTCCAAACATAATTGGGCTAAAAGACTAGTTTGGAGTGTTTGTGTTTTTTGAGCCCATTTTGGGTCAAATTTGGGTTTGTTTATTTTGGGATGTTTTTATTTGTCTCCTTTAGGTTAGAATAAGTGAAATGGGCCACATTTCAAGTGGGCCACATTGGTTTTAGTCATTTCTATTTCAGACTTGGTTTATGGGCTCAATTTAGCTTTTTAAGTTAGAATACATAGGCCTCTTGTTATTTTTACTTAAGCCCGTTCGAAACCCATTAGGTTTAGGTTTAATTAAGCATGTTTTAGGGTTTTTGTGGCTGTCAATTTGCCTCTCCATCTTCTCTCTAGCAGCCACCTCTCTCTCAAAATTGAAGATTGCCTTTTCTTCTCACCCACCTTCTCCACCACTTTCTCCACATCAGCCAAGATCTTTACTACCATTGATGACATTTATTTCAATTTTTTAATGTTTTGTCATGCATTGTAATGCCTATTAAAAAGGCCGTTTTTGGATTTAATAGTGGTCAAGTTGTAATTCAAAATTTTCAGATCTGAATAGAGAGAGTTTTTGCTTTCTTTTATGTTTATGCACAAGGTGTTCTTATTGATTGCCATTGAGTTTATCTTTTGTTATCAATTTTAATTCCTATTTCTTGTGTTCTTGACTGCTTAATTGATTGGGTTCAAGGGGATTTCTGAAAATTAACTTGAGTTCTTTTCATAAGTGTTCTTGGGTGTAAGAACAAATCATAATCTAATTGCTTTGCTGAGAAACGATTTATGATTTGATTGGTAACGAGTTCTAAGGGTCGATTAAGGAGTTTGGGGTTCCACATCAGTGATTCAATTAGGAATCCTAAAATTTAATTATTTTGATGTCCATATTAAACACTTTAATCATAGTTTATATGCCTTTATCTAGTCACACTAGAAATGCTATGTTCTAATTGGATTGATTCTAAATTAATCCCTAGGGCTTCCAAAATTTCCGTACACCAATTAGTCCTCTATAATATCCCTAGGTCATCTCAAATTTATCTAAACAATTTCGGCATTAGCCAAAATTATCTTGACGGCCAAAATCATCAAGATAAATAAGTTAACCTACTAGACACTAAAGAGATTGATTCGATGTTTGGAAAATTTCTGAAACACTAATTTCAAACACATGCATTAAGCATGTTATTTTCATTAAAAAAATACATTTCTTATCACATAAGAACCTTATTTAGGTCACCGAAATACATACATTATAAGTCATTAAGTAAGTCAACTCCAACTTTCAAAAAGTTGATCAATGTTGACTTTGACTTTATTTATTAATTGAATCAAATTCAATTAATTCTAGAAAAATACTAGAGTCTTATACACATTCTAAATGTGTCTAATAATAAATTCCAGAAACTAATTCCTAGGATTTATTTATTAAAATTGGAATAAGCCAATACATCATATGTGTATGACACTTGCCACTTTACTTCTAACACTAGACAAACATTGTCATGTATGCATAAGATAACCACTTTAACAACAAGTGTCATGCATCTCATATAAGTGGTAACATCTCATCTTGCATGTTCATGCATAAAATTTATAAAAACAATTTTTATAAAAATTAATATGAATTTTTCATGCATGTATGTTCATCACATTTCCAGAATTTCCAGAACTTCTTACATGTATCAAGCTGAAACTAAATTCGTAATAAAATAGTAAATGACAATCAATTGCATTTTTCTATTACAAAAACATAATATAACCTCTTATTAACATTCCAGTAAAAGAAAAATATAAAAAATTTCTACAATTAATACTAAAATTTCAAAGTCAACACATGAAATCAGCTTTCCAGAAAATCCTAGGAATCAACATATGAATAGTCTGGATATAAATTTAAAATAAAATAGCAAATGACATTCAATTGCAATATCCTTTTACAGAAACATAATATAATATCTTATAAAAATTTCTAAGAAAAATAGAAAAACAATTTTTCTAGAATTTACATGAATCCAAAACAACATGCAAGCCAGTCACAACCTAGCAAACACTTTGCAGATGTTCAATACATCATCTATTACATACACAAACAAGCTCTGATATCACTGTTGGGTTAGCCATGGTTGCATGCATCACATGCATGCGGATGCAATAAAAGTATCAGAATCAAGATTCTGACACCATGACAACCCGAAAATCACAGAATCTCACATGCATGCAAGGATATGTAAAGAACATGAAATAACAAAACTTTTTACCTTGTGTATCTCCTCCTTTCTTCTTTCTTCTCCTTGTTTGGGTTGTTGCAAACGCCAAACCCTTCCTTGATCAACCAAGAACATGCAAAGAAGGAAGATGAAACAATGTGTAAGGGTTTTAGAACACCAAACTTGATGAATTCAAGTAGATGTTCAATGTGATAGAAGATAGGTCAAGGTTATCTTGCAAGCACGTTGATTTATACAACATTTGCATAAATTGCAAAAAAAAAAAAATCAAGAACTCTTCTCGCTCTCTCTAGAACACTTCTAGAACCCTTTCTCTTTCACTTAAGTGTGTAAGAAGTGAAAGTTGTTTGTATATGTCATGATTACTAGCCACGATTATGGCATGTCTCGCCTTTGGCCACGATGGTGGCCCTATATGCACCATCGTGGCCTACTTAAAATAGGCCATACACACTTGTTCTTCAATCAATATTTTATGCATGTGAGTCTTAGGTTTTCGATTATTTTAGGCACTTGTTAACTCTTAATTCAAACACATCATGATTCCTGTTTGCTAGAATATAACTGGATTAACACACAAACTCTTTGATAGTTAATTATCTAGCTTATGAACCTTAACATAGACAATTATTGCGCAATTTGTCCTTTCACATACTATATCCCACTAGACTGACTACGTCACATCTAGTCCAAGTGATGTTAATTCTTGTTCTGGGATCTTATTACTAATATGTGTCATTGAAGACTCTGGGCAGAGACTCCAGAGTAATGACCCCAACAAGAGGTCATAGGTATCATCTTCTTCTATCAAGAGTAGTGAATCCTTTATTAGCTACCTAATTACCTTTAAACATAAATAGTTGTACCCAATCACCACCCTAAGAGTGACCTCGTCTTAAGGTAACAAGAAATGATGTCAAAGCACAGGATTTATATCCAAGATATCCTTGAATACCTCAAGTCTAAGGATATTTGCATCATTGCTATGATGAGATTAATCATTAACATTCAATAGATCATCTATATGATAATCTCATAATGAGTCATCCGATGTACTTATTACCCATAGTAGGCATCCACATATTAACTCTAAACATCTCTTGCTCACAATTTATAAGATTCACTGTTGATTAAATCAAGGAGTATAATATGTGCTAGTCTTTTTGGATTAATAATGTCCTGTCTTATTAATCCTATGACTAGGGATTGTTTAGATACTAACATAATTGCATATGATAGGAATCTCATTATCATGATCTCATCATGTTTTGTATCATGGACTTCATTAATTCGATTTAAGATCAATATCAATTGATACATAAGTGAATATCAAATCAATGAAAAATGTCTTTTGCTTTATAAATAAGGTTGTACAAAATTACTAAAGGTGATTGCCTTTAGAGCACTACTCTAACATTTTTGCCACTATATCACATGTGGATTATGTGCTCAGCGAAATGTATGCCAATGCCCATACTGGCTGTCAGATACCTAGTAACATATCCATTGATATATAGCCTTATAATACCAATGTAATCTTATATGTTTGGGTTTTTAGAAACCTCTTAGGTGCCTTAATTACCTATGTAATGTTGTTAATTATAGGATACATACCACAAGTGGGATCTTATATCTTGTGGGTGTATATAAGAGAGCCATAATATATACATTTACCCATAATACATATAATTTCATAATACCACCACCAAAAGATATTGTTTGGTGGTCTTACGTTTAAGATCCCATGTGTGGCATGTATCCTATAATTACTTAATTACATGTGAACTACCACATGCATAGTACTTTGCATACAACCAACACATAATGGCTATAATATATATTTATAGCCATTTAACTATAAATATACCATGCTAAGATTTCTGTTATAAATAATTGGGTTAAGCACTATGTTATTTGATGGCCTATACATATGATAGTAACCAATTTGCATGGGTAACTTGTGATATAATGCCCAATTTTTGGGTTAAATACAAGCATGTCATTACATTGGTTTAAATACAAAGTTAGGATATAACCCATCAATTAGAATTGGAAATCCCCTTCCACTAAATACACCAAAATGGAATTGAAATGCATTATGCATGTGGGTGATTTCCTTAATACATTAAAGCTCCAACAATATTAGTATATCATTACAATAAAATAACTTGGTGGCATTAGATATACCACAAGTAGTAACCTATACCGTTACCTAATTGTCAAAGATAGTTTGAACTTATTATTTGATTATGAATGAGACTTATGATAGAACATGGTGGGTAACAATATATGAATGGCAAGTAAAGATGGGTTGTTATATCCAAATCCATTGTTAGTGGGTTTTACTATTCCAAATGATAATGGTTATATTACTAACATGTAGATTTAGTAATTGATGGGTATACAATCTATACACTTACGTAACTTGGGTACATCTTGAGGGCGTTTACTTATACCAACCATATACATGTAAGACAGGGTATGGTGAGTATATACCTAGCCATGTTCTAATAGTAATGGTACTAAGAGTTACTACCAATATCCATCAGTAAACAAACAGTGATCATATGCTATACCTCTAAGTGAGGTATGCATAATATCATGAGGTTACCTAGATGTATATGTTACACTAATGAAGACAAGTGTATTAGTAGAAGAGCTTAATCACCATTATGTACTCTTGCATATAAATAATGTTAGCATGTGTGCTCTCCTTAGTATACCTATAATATGATGCATAGATGACTATTTAAGACCCATACAAGGTATGTTCCCGACTGATAGCATACATTATTGTTACAATGTAACAAACACTTTGTATACATCTTACCCACCTACTTTATAGTTAGACATGTATATGCGTGACATCATATTATATTAAAAACATGGTATACTAGTCAGTATAACAACTTCATCATGACATTTACATGGGTTATGTAGTACATGAATGATACTATCCAACCCAAGATATGGTTGAGTACATATATGATGTATACCCCACAAACCATGTAGTACTGATACTATGCATACCACATATTGTGGACTCAACCATATCTTGGGTGTTGGCTTAATAGTCAAATGAAATCTCGCTGTGTTAAGGATGCATAACATACACACATAGGTAAGCGGCTATAATGTATTGAAAAGGTAATTAGGTATGGTTGAGTATATTTCATTATGGTATGCTATTCATCCATTGAGTTTTGGGTGGTTCTACAAAAGATGGGTATATACATCAACACTAACATAGGTAACCCACAACAATATGTATAATACAATATGCCTAATATAATGGAATAGTGGTTCGCTAGTGTAACGGGTGTATAATGTTGGTATGTATCCAAAATGGGCTACATACACATGGGTGCATATAGTTAGGAAGGGGTATAGCATCCAGATATTCAGATAGACGTGGATATATATATATGTTACCCTCGTGGGTAACATAGTGCATCACACTTATGCACTATGTAACACTATGCAACATGTAGTATGATAGTATAAGTCTATTATACTACAGATGGCTATTGAGATATATATGCATATATGTATGATGTAAGTGCCAATTATATGTTATAAATATTATATAGTTAATGGTAGTGTACACACATTGACTGGCACTATAGTCAGCTAGCATATATGTTCCCTAGTGATAATACTACCAGTTACGTAACAGTGATATGGGTACCTATTGAACCACATATTCTATAACCACCGGTGTTCATAGTTTGATACCTTTGGGTATCTATAGTTTGATACTTTCGAGTATGCATAGTTTGATATATTCAAATATCCACAACACTCGTGGATATCATATTGGGATAAACAATCCTACATCAATATAATCCATCCACTATGTATTATACTATGGCCACCACACTATATAAGATATGGTATGTAGTGGGGATGGGATATTGGGGGTATTCTAATATAGCTGCACAATATTGGGGGTATTCCAATATAGCTGCACATGTAGGTACCATATCACAGATAGCTACTGGTAGCCATCAACCAATGGCTACATTTTCATATATACCAATGTCAGATACCATGGGCATCTATGGTATGGCAACTTTTATTTGTTATTACGTTAATGGGTATATCATGGTTATCAATATGTTACATAGCTACCATACTGGCATATGTTAATAAGATCCATTGTAATATAGACATAGTGCTGTGGTGGTATGTGTACAATTACGGGATGTAGGTATTGATTACAATATTGGATGACTGGAACCATAATGGATTGCTATTATACACTAACATGTTAGTATGTAATTAAGCAATGGTACTACATTAGTAGCCATGGGTGATATTCCAATTTTGATAGTATAATATGGCAAGTTTATAATAGTAATCCATTATGTACAATGGATTACCATACCATAGGGTACAATATTATATGGTACCCATAGGTTTAGTATAAATAGCATATGACATATATAGGTCTATACCCTATATATATAATATATAGATACTTGTAGCCTACCCATATAATGCCACTTAGTCTCCATAAGATGTTTAGTGGAAGGGGATTGTTTATCATTGGTTACCATAAAGCATAGTGCATCTGTATGGCCATTGCATATACATCAATGAGGCCTTAATTATTTCTTATACGCCCATATAACGAATACATACCTTACAAATATGCAAACAATTACAAATGACATTGTATACTAATAGCAATAATTAGTATACCACTAATTATAGATACCTTTACATATAAGAAATACATATTATATGACCAAACATTTTCACTATATTCCTATAGGTGTAAGTATGTATTGGTAGAATATATGGTAACCTGATATGATACTTGTGGATCCTCCACTAGTGGTATTGTATGTCCAATCCCTATACATTCTCTACATATTGTAATGATGTAAATGCATTGTGTTACCTAATTACCTTACATATCATGTGCTATATAATGATATGAATATAATTAATACAATAAGGTCACCTCATAGTATGGTATAAAGCTGGACATGCCACTCCTATACATGTACCAATTTTACATACAGCTGATGGTAATTACACTGGTATATATACAAATACCATGGATGAGACTTAACATATGGTATCATAGATTCCATACAATTATGTATACCCATATACCCATAGTGGATACAATAGTTAATAATAATGTAACTAAGGAGTGGAACAAAGTTATGGTATATATGTATATACACATAGATGTAATTTGAATATACTGCAAACAACATTTTTGGTTATAATCCATCACAATCATTGTCCAACTACAACTAACTTATAGGACATCCTAACTTGGGGTAATTCATACTACCATTTCGTAGCATATGGCTTTGGTATAAGGTGTGTATAATCCAAGCCATACATAGTGGTAACATATCTTACAAATAATCACTTATAGGGTACCCATTAATGTGGTTGCATAACTTATATGTCATTTATTACATGACAAGTCATGATAGGGTATACGGTAAGGATATTATTCTAACTGTTACAGGCATATTACCACCACATACCCTCGGATTAGTACCAATTGGTATGTAATACCTTGACACACCATATATATCTACATGCACAATAGAAATTACACACATCTGACTAGAAGATGAATACATTATATGATGGGTACATACTATATTATATGGTTGTAACATGGATACCACATTGATATAATAATCGGGAACCACATATGGTTGACATATATGACGTTATGTGTGGTTATCTATCTACCATACAATAGGTATAACTAGTTTGAATGTGTAAAGCTAACCAAAATAAGTACAGTATTGATCCTACATGGTCTTGCCACAACTAAGCCAGGATACATATGTGCCCATAATGTATAGTGACGATAACACCACTTGGTACCAAAGTTATGTATACCCACCTAGCTATATTGTCAGTGGGATAAGACATTAATAGATAGTGTAGGGTACCATACAATATTGAACATTGATAGGTATCTTATATACAAATGTGGTATCAATCCTTTAGGTGTATTATCATAGGGTACATAACAATGTGTAAATAACATTCAATCTTATGTGTGGACTTCTAGTCCCATTGGCTAGTTGCATTCTTAGAGAAGGGGACATTCAAGGGCATACCATTAACGTATGTGGTGGTAATATGCCTGTAACAACTAATAAGTACATAGGTTGATTAGTATCCATATGAGTGTATTATGTGAGACATCTATGTTAATAGGGTGTCCTACCATGGTATGTAGATATGGTCATATAGTGGAAGATACCTACCATATACCATATATGTAATGTATGCCAATCAGTAACCACGGGTTTGTTATATGGCATTTCAAGAGTTACCATGTGGTTATCTACCTACCGTACAATAGACCAGGACATGGTAACTAACATGGTCATATGATATAATGGAGTATATTATGTATACTTATCAATGGTACATTGCTGAAATATATTTTGTGGGTAATTTATGGGTGATAATTTGTAGAGCCTGGCTGTGATAGGTGTTAGTCAATCTTACATTACCAATGTCAAGTCACCCATAATGTAACCAGGGTTCCCATAACAATCCGTATTATGTAACTGATACATAGTGAATAGCCTATTGCATTATGGTACATGATATCTAACTATATAGCCTTGAATTATGTAATACTAGTAACCTAAATCTATATATGCAAGCCATAGAGTGTATATAATAATAGTGGATGCTTATAGTACTATATATCTATATAGTACTATAGATAGGAGCATCAATCTATAATGGAGACTAGGTAATACACTATACCATTTATGGTTACCTAATGTGGATGATACCTAATATGTAGGCATATTGGGTGGTATACTATAGGACAATATTTGTAATTAACTCTACTGTATTAATGTAACATGTCATAGATATCACGAGTAATATATACACATTTATATGGTAGTTATGGCATGGTTAGAACGGAGAGTGGGTAAACATAGTATGGTCATGTAAGGCTTGTGATGGTACAAGCCTTACATGATATGTGACACAGCCATGTACCATATCAGATGGTATATTACATTAAATAATATACTTAATGGTCATATATTGAGTATATTATTTAATGTAACAGGCACCATAGGTAGTCCAGAGTATATTATGGCTAACCATTGCATGTAATAGTATATACATGAATTGGACATTAGGCATATGGCTATACAACATCCATTACCTAGTATTGTATAACCAAAGATGGTACATAATATACTATTACAAATAATACTTACAGGTATATCCTATAATTACTAACATGATACATCATGGGTACAATTGTGTATATACCCTACAATATATATGGAAGCTATTACATATATAAGCATTATTCACTAGTATATACTTACCATTCCCATAGGGATATTAATATTAGACATTATATTCATGTATGATATCCATATATTACCTACTCTTAGGATGTCCATACCAATACATAGATGAATGACATTGGTATACCTACATGCATTATTGGTTATGACTTTGAAAACCAAATTGTATATAACAATATAGGTATATCATATGTGACACCATACTCATCCAAGCATCTCATGACACTATCATACGTCACTGTTATAGATGCCATTATAACTACATAGATGACATACCTCCACTGGTGTATATCTATTGAATAAGTATGTATTGGTGACCAAGAATGTATGTTAATAGTCCTAGTGTGTTCAATACCTATTCATTATCCCTCCATTGTACCCATCTTACAGCCATATTTTAATGCTACATATATATGATAACATTGGATGGAGTACTATGAGTACATTATATGCAATCCTATATGCCTATTTGTATATCCATTTGGATGAGTATGGTGCAAGTAACCCATATGATAATGACTCATAATAAGACATATGAAAGGCAATAGTATAGGTATGTTTGGCTTACTCTCCATGCAAGAGTATGATAATTGCAACATGTGACTATATATTGTGGGGTATATGGCTATGGTACACTTACCATGGTTACCATATATGAGAATGATACCTTAGAAGACTGTTATACTATACTAATGTTTTACCATATACTGTATGCTCATTAGTTCTATCTCTAGCGGGAATTTGGGTATGTTTGGTTTGGTTTGGTTTCTATCTCTGGCGGGTAGTTATTGGTACACAAATAATTATATACCCAGACTAAAATGTCATAACCTTGGAGGATATGGATGGTATTAGGATGACAAAATATTAATCATTACACAATCATTTATATACCAATGTAACATCTATTAGATAGCTCAATAATAGATGTTACAAAAGTATTAATAATAGGTCTCCATAGTCCAAACACAACACTGGTCATTTACATATTAGCATGTAATACAAGGTACATAATATCCAATGGTAACATATTGGTGTATATATACTTAATATCCAGTGGTAACATATTGGTGTATATATGTAGACGAATTTCACAATGTGGTACCTAACATACAAGGCTGGTTAGTGTTGTACATGCAGGGACTTATCCTATTGGTTTACCCTGTTATCATGATGCAAAGAGGTACATTAAGCATACCTAACACACCTATGCCTGATATGGCCCACATATGTACAATCTAGTGTACACCCATATACATGGGATTGTCAATTTTACCTATACTATGGTTACAATTAACATAACTAAATCTGTGTAGTGGTATTTAGCATATATACAATTGTACATATGACTGTATACAAATATAATGATATTAGATTAGTATACCACATATATTCATATAGGTATATCATATGTGACACCATACTCATCCAAACATCTCATGACACTATCATATGCCACTATTATAGATGCCATTATAACTACATAAATGACATACCCCCATTGGTGTATATTTATTGAATAAGTATGTATTAGTGACCAAGAATGTATGTTAATGGTCCTAGTGTATTCAACACCTACTCATTATCCCTCCATTGTACCCAGATATCTTACAGCTATATTTTAATACTACATATATATGATAACATTGTATGGAGTACTATGAGTACATTATATGCAATCCTGTATGCCTATTTGTATATCCATGTGGATGAGTATGGTGTAAGTAACCCATATGATAATGACTCATAATAAGACATATGAAAGGCAATAGTATAGGTATGTTTGCCCGACTCTCCGTGCAAGAGAATGATAATTGCAACATGTGACTATATATTGTGGGGTATATGGCTATGGTACACTTACCATGGTTACCATATATGAGAATGATACCTTAGAAGACTGTTATACTATACTAATGTTTTACCATATTCCATATACTCATTAGTTCTATCTCTGGCGGGTAGTTATTGGTAAACAAATAATTATATACCTAGACTAAAATTTCATAAGCTTGGAGGATATGGATGGTATTAGGGTGACAAAATCCTAATTATTACACAATCATTTATATACCAATGTAACATCTATTAGATAGCTCAATAATAGATGTTACATTATTATAGCAAGACATATTATTACCATCAATTAACGATGAACATAAGTGGTATACTAATCTAATATCATTATATTTGTATACGGTCATATGTACAATTGTATATATTTAGCATATGGTTGTCCATATGCTAAATACCACTAAACAGATATAGTTATGTTAATTGTAACCATTGTATAGTTAAAATTGGCAATCCCATGTATATAGGTGTACACTAGATTATACATATGTGGGCCATATCAGGCATAGGTGTGTTAGGTATGCTTAATGTACCTCTTTGCATCATGATAATAGGGTAAACCATTAGGATAAGTCCTAGCATGTACAACACTAACCAGCCTTGTATGTTAGGTACCACATTGTGAAATTCGTCTACACATATACACCAATATGTTACCATTGGATATTATGTACCTTGTATTACATGCAAATATGTAAATGAACAGTGTCGTGTTTGGAGTATGGAGATCTATAATACTTTTGTACCTAGAATGTACATGCACCACAAGATATACACACATATAATTGAGTACCTAACACCCTTGGTTGGTACAAACTAGTGCATTAGTACATATACAAGGATATATATCCAGGAGATATAATTGTCACACATACTGTAGGAAAGTTACATCTATTCAAATTACACTTAGAATTTGAAAGGTATGCAGATAAGAGTGTAATGACAAAATATGGTAGTTGAG
The DNA here is from genome assembly GCA_027575705.1 of Erythroxylum echinodendron. NCBI lineage: Eukaryota > Viridiplantae > Streptophyta > Magnoliopsida > Malpighiales > Erythroxylaceae > Erythroxylum > Erythroxylum echinodendron. Next base: position 8,614 of record JANZXR010333061.1, on the reverse strand, counting down.
TGCTCATGTTATTAATTTGAAATGGGTGGACTATTTAACATTAATGTAATACAAGGATTGTCATTACTTATGGCATATAGATACTTGGTGGTTTGTGGTTTATATGCATCAGGTATACCTCATTAGCATGGTACTAATGGTACAGGGTGGCTTTACTTATGGCCCACATGTACCATAACATATATGGGCCACAGATATCACTCAAATTGCACATAAATGTATGTTAAATATATGGTGCAAATACTTGTATCACTTAATTAGTATGATAGTGCTATACTATATAATTTATATACCTAACTATACCATATACAGGGGATTGTATAAATCGATGGCTACTAATCAGCCTAGTAATGTAGAGTGTATATATTCCACATATACCCTCAATCACATGTCCTATATGCTTGTAATCACTGGTACAGATGTAATTAGGGTTACATAATGTTAATAAGATCCCTATTAACACTAATAATTGGAATTTTATACAATGGTTTGCCCTAAGTAACATTATGCATGGTTCCAAGTGTAGCATATGTATATGAAGTAATAGTGTACATCCCTATGTACAAGATAGGTATGTGGTGATCCAAATGGCGTTCAAGATGCTACAAGAAGCAATCTAGGTGATTTAGAACTGATTCCAAATATGAAACGTTTTTGGGTTCCAAATAAGGAAACTTCACAAAATTTGGAAAATGGAGCTAAAGTTCAAGGAGATACCATAGGAAATTATATTGAGGCTATTCAAGAAAAATGAGATCATTCAAGTGCCAACATGGAAGGTTTTCCCAATATGGAAAGTTTTGTCGATCACAAGGTCCCAAGCAAAGCGTCTGAAGGAGCAGCTCAAAATTTATGTGCAAAAACATGTTGAAAGTGGGTTTTCCAAATATGGAAAGTCCATATATGGAAATGTTTTGAAGCCTAAGTATGTTTACATAATTGGGCTAAAAGACTAGTTTGAGTGTTTGTGTTTTTTGAGCCTATTTTGAGTCAAATTTGGGTTTGTTTGTTTTGGGCTGTTTTTATCTGTCTCCTTTAGCTTAGAATAAGTGAAATGGGCCACATTTCAAGTGGGCCACATTGGTTTTAGTCATTTCTATTTCAAACTTGGTTTATGGGCTCAATTTAGCTTTTTAAGTTAGAATACATGGGCCTCCTATTATTTTTGTGGCTGTCATATTCACCTCTCCATCTTCTGTGCAGCAGCCACCTTTCTCTCAACATTGAAGATTGTCTTTTCATCTCACCCACCTTCTCCACCACTTTCTCCACATCAGCCATGATCTTTACTACCATTGAAGACATTTATTTCAATTTTTAATGTTTTGTCTTGCATTGTAATGCCTATTAAAAAGGCTGTTTTCGGATATAATGGAAGTCAAGTTGTAATTCGAAAATTTCTGATCTGAATAGAGAGTTTTTGCTTTCTTTTATGTTTATGCGCAAGGTGTTCTTATTGATTGCAATTGAGTTTATCTTTTGTTATCAATTTTAATTCCTATTTCTTGTGTTCTTGAGTGCTTAATTGATTGGGGTTCAAGGGGATTTTTGAAAATTAACTTGAGTTCTTTTCATAAGTGTTCTTAGGTGTAAGAACAAATCATAATCTGATTGCTTTGCCGGGAAACAATTCCTGATTTGATTGGTAACGAGTTCTAAGGGTCGATTAAGGGTCTTGGGGTTCTACATCATTTGATATCAGAACCTTGGTTCCAATCACTTGAGTATTTATTTCCGTATTGACTGAAAAATAAAATTTTCGTTCTATTTGGCTTGTTTGCGACAAAAACAAAAAAATTCAAGATCTTGCATATCCAAAACGTGCAATTGAGCTGAACAACTGTTTCATTTTTTTTTTGGCTTCAAATATACTGAAATAAATTAAAAAGTTCAAGGGAAAACGTGATTATAGCTGCTGTTAGGGTGTTTTAAAATTTCAGAACAGTTTGAGTACAATTATGCATTTTTTTGGGGCTATTAGTATCTGATTCATTTCCAGCGAGTTTGGTTTCTGGCAAAATCCGCACTTTACATTATGTAGAGTGTTTTGAGTGATAATTTGACGTTCCATTTGGGAATTTGAAGTTTCTAATAATTAAATTCCAGATTTGTCATTTGCTTGCATCCTTTAGTTTTCTTTTATTGAATCTGTCAATTTGCATCTGTTACATTAAAAGGCTGTAACATTGATTATTTCTGCCTAAATAAAAAAAATCATCATACACTTATTGGTAATTCAAGTGTGTGTTTTCAATTTGTTGGTTGCGTCAATTTTGCTTCTAGTATTTTGCGTGTTTTCATTCTTTGTTTAGAATTTCCTTACAAATTCTTAATTAAAATTGGTTGCATTAAGATATTTGATTGCTGTTTGATTTGGCCCTTAAGTATAAACATCAAAAGATTGCTTGAGTACTAAAAGGAAAGAGTGTGTGAGCTTAAAAGAAGGAAAAGCCAAGTTTGAGTGAAAACATGAGAGGTGTGTCATGATTAAGAGAGTAAACACGTCAAGGAGTGTTTGTGAGGATTATTTTGTTGTTATCTTTGTTGAAATTTTAGATTGAACATGGATTCTCAAGAAAGTGGAGTTGAGAAACAAGATCAAGCTTTCATTCTAAAAGCTATGCAACGGGAGTTCCAAAGAATGCAAATCATGATGAGGGACATGAATGAAAGAATTGACAAAGGGGCAGCCCAAAATGTTCCAAGTCCGAGAAGACAAACAACACCTCCAATTGACGATGAATATAATGAAGAGTTTGATGATCAAGCTACCATGATAAATGAAGGCAGAAACTATGGCAAAGCAAGGAGGGGCTGAAATGATCTTGACAGAAACCTAGGAAGTATCGAAATGAAAATTCCATCGTTTCTTGGCAAGAATGATCTCGATGCGTACATGGAATGGGAATAAAAGGTGGAGCTCATTTTTGAGTGTCACAATTACTCAGAAGAAAAGAAGGTAAGGCTTGCTGCCATAGAGTTTAGTGAGTATGCCATTGTGTGGTGGGAGCAATTGATCATGAGTAGAAGGAGAAATAGAGAACGTCCTATCCAAACTTGAGAAGAGATGAAAGCCATCATGAGAAGACGTTTTGTTCCTAGCCACTATTATAGGTAGTTGCACCAAAAATTGCAAAGCCTTGTTCAAGGATCAAAGAGTGTGGAGGACTACTACAAAGAGATGGAGATAGCAATGATAAGGGCAAATGTGGAGGAAGATAGAGAAGCTACCATGGCAAGGTTTCTCAATGGACTGAACAGAGATATTGCCAATGTGATAGAGCTTCAACATTATGTGGAGATAGAAGATATGGCACACATGGCCACGAAAATAGAGAAGCAATTAAAGCGAAAGGGAATTGAGAGTTAAGCCAACACATATTCGACTGAAAATTCCACATGGAGGTTGAATTGGAGGGATGATAACAAGGCTTCCCAATTCAAAAGAGATGACAAAACCATTCGACAACAAAAACAAAGGTATTTCTACTTCCCAAACTAATAGGAATAAAGATATCAAATGTTTTAGATGCTTGGGATTTGATCATATAGCATTGCAATGCCTAAATAAAAGAGTAATGGTGATGCATGGTGGTGAGGTTGAAACAGACGATGAGAGTGATGTCGATGATGAGATATCTCCCTTGGAGGATTGTAGTAATGAGGAGTTACCTATGAAGGTTATATTGATGGTGACTAGGTATGCTTTGAGCGCAAAATATAAAGAAGACCAAGAGGGGTTGATACTACAACGAGAAAATATCTTTCATACTAGATGCTTGGTTAGTGGCAAAGTGTATAGTGTGATTGTTGATGGGGGTAGTTGTGTGAATGTGGCTAGTACATTTTTTGTTGATAAATTGGGACTAGAAAACACTAAACACCCTAGACCTTACAAATTACAATGGCTTAATAATAGTGGGGAAGTGAGAGTCCAAAGATAAGTTAGGGTTCCATTTACAATTGGGAAGTATAGTGATGAAGTTACATGTGATGTGGTTCCAATGCAAGCTGGTCATATATTGTTAGGTAGACCATGACAATGGAATAGGAGAGTAATGCATGATGGGTATTTGAATAGGTGTGTAGTAAAGAAAGAGGGCAAGAGGTATACACTTTTACCTTTGACACCAAAACAAATTTTTAAAGACCAAATGCAACTTGAAAAATCCTATGATGAATTTCCACAAAAAGAGGCTGAGCGAAAAAGAAAAGAAAAAGAAAAAGAAAAAGAAAAAGAAAAAGAAAGAGAAAAGAAAGAGAAAAAGGGGATTGAGATAAAAATAGAAGGCAAATTAAAAGAGAAAAAGAATGAAGATAATTCAGCCAATGAGGGAAAAGAAGAGAGAAAAGTGAATTTCTATGCAAAAGTGAGGGATGTTAAGAGAGCTTTGATGACAAACATGCCAATGTTTGTATTTTTGTACAAAGAGGCTTATTTTTTAACTAGTGATCTTGACCCTACTTTGCCTAGTGCTGTGATTGATGTTATACAGGAATATAGCGATGTCTTTCCCAATAATCTACCTCAAGGTTTACCACCTTTGTAAGGAATTGAACATCAAATCAATCTCGTTCCCGGGGCTGCCATACCAAATAGAGTAGCCTATCGAAGCAATCCTGAGGAGACTAAAGAATGGCAAAAGCAAGTGGAAGAACTTTTGGAGAAAGGACACATAAGAGAGAGCTTAAGTCCATGTGCCATACTTGTTTTGTTGATACCAAAGAAGGAGTACCATGCTAGAACTTGTACATTGTAACATGTGAGTAACATTAACTGGTGATAGTAATAATGTATAGGTCTTCTTATCTTCAGATATATAATCCATGGGTATTGATATGAGTAAGTCATGCCAAAGTCACTATATAGGGTCCATTTGTGTGAATAGTATGAAAATTGTCTATAACAAATAGTCTTGGTTACTTACCTTGTACACAAGCATACAGTGATCTATGACCCTATAGATTGGCACCACTACCTTACAAGGTAGTGTTGATATTGACTAGATGGTATTATATCCCACATATGAACCTTAGTGTGCGAAGGTATCCCAACATAATTGTTTGGAAGGTATGGGGTGTCCCCGTATTTGAGTTGTAATGTATGTAACATATGGCCAGTGCAGACATATAAATACTCTTTTTAGCATCCATTCTATATGAATGGGTATGTGTCCTAACAAATGGTTATCCCATTCACATATAAGTACCTCAAATAGAGATTCCAAATACAGACATATTGTCCTTATCACATTATTTCATGATAATAGTAATTGAACCTAACATAGTAGAACAAGTAATCAGTGAAACATCCATATCAACACTTGTGTTTATTGCACGTATTAACCAGTGCATAGTGGATACATCTTACCTGCAATGGTGTACATGTTAGGGGATGTACATAGCCGTTACGACCATTAGTTAGTATATGAAGATGAGTTATAATGTATTGGCTAATAAATAGAAGAGGATTTGTGCAGGTATATGACATTGGTGATATACTTGCATAACAACTACTGAATTTCCACCAGGACCATATTCCTTATCAGTTTGTGGAATCAATAAGAAATTTGATTGTTAATGATTGGAGGATGTGTACTTAAATGGTGTCTCATGCATTGTACAAAACATAGTGGTAATGATCGATAATTCAACTAGGTGATTAATACCGTATAAGTAACCTTAAATTACAATATTTGTACACTAGTTGGTTTTGAATTAAAGAGAGTGCACCTAATATCTATAATCCCATACATGAAGCTAACTAAGGACTGTGCATAGGCCACATTAAATGTAATGAATATACATTTATACATATTTGACATACATACAATAAGTACATCTTCACCTAGTGCTAGTCTATGGTGAGCATATGGACTATGTATGAATATCATAAACTTTATGATAACACCCTCTAATAGTTATGTCTAACCCATGGGTTATACTTATTGTGCAAAGTTGGTTTTATATACACATATAGATGCGACATTAGTTTTATTATGCAGATATATCCAATTGTAGTCACCACATAGTATACCAAACATATACTAATGACCTGACTAGATAAAATATGTTATACATGCTTCGTATATATGTCAAATTCTACACATATTAATTACCTAATATGTTATCCCACATTACCATATAGGCCTATGTATGTCCCATAGATGGTAATATCACATTATGCTCCAGATAAAATGTGATACCATGACATATCATGTTCCTAAATGCATACTCACTATTCGAATGGCTTTTAAGCATTAACTATATAGGAAAAATTGAGTGATCGCGTATTAAGTGAGAAAATTGTACACTGGCATAGTTGGTGCCATACACAATGAATGGTACCAACATTCACTATACTACTATACATTAATATTGTTTGGATATAAATAGTTAGTTACAATATCTTATAGACAACTATGTGCACACTATATGGAAATATAATTTTTATATGCGCAGCTATATGTTCACCTTATCATGATAGTTCATGCCTATGTATGAACACTTATTAATCATATTGGTAGTTACAATGACCTAATGACAGTCCATAACTAAACCATCATGACATACGTATCACTTGTGTACTAAATCTCCCTGGTAAGTGGCTATCATTACAATACAAGCACTATTGTTTATTAAAGACATAGTATAATTATATACCTAGCTAGTGTTAGCCAATTGTGGATATCAATACCTCCCACACGTACATAACATTACCCTATACTAACATGTAGATTTACATACCAAAGCATATTAAGCATATGAGGTTCCTGGTTATTATATCAATGTGGTATCCATGTTGCACCACATAATATAGTATGTACCTGTCATATAATGCTAGTAATATGGACATACTAGTATCATACCATGGTATAACCTTATTACACAAGAGCACACCAAGGCTTAATCTACCCACTATTAATGTGGTACAACATAAGCCATATAACTTAGGTAATAGTATGGTATATCATGCTAGTACGGTAGTTGTATACCATATTAAGATGCATAGATGTTCTGTGAACATACTCATAGAAGTTGTATGGATATCACCCCCATCCTATATGTCTGCGTATAACATTGCCTTTCTGAGTTGGTGTAGTTAGATATACAGATAAGAGTATTTATGACCATATAAATACTCTTATTTGTATACCTAACTAATAGAAATACAAATAAGAGTATGATGTCAATTTAATTTACACTGGTTTGTATGTACATATGCATTATTGGTTGTGTTGCAAGTAATTATATATATGAATGTAGACAACTAATAGTAGTGGTAAAGTATACATGATAAGTACTATAATATGCATTAGGCACCTATATACAATTTATAGTTGCATTAAGGGCATCTAATTTTAGGGTAGATGAGTATCACATTATAGTCAATACATGTTGGTGATATATATGTTAGGATGTCAAGGTTTGGTTATTAAGCCAAAACTATCAGTTACCTGGTATATCCAATACATTGTACCAAGGAATTAGTTACATAGTACCAAATTGCGTATAAGCTTTAATACTTGTAAAGTGATATGTATAGTTTACCACTGGTATACCAATTGGTATCCCAATCTTAGTCACTCGCAAAGTGAATGTACTTTACAACTAAGCTTTTAAATTGACATGTGGACTATTACATAAAATTAAGAGTACTATGATGATTGACCTCACTCAATTATGAGGTCAATCACCCTATTGTACTCTTACTATCCAAAGTTGTACATTCATGTCATGGTATTAATACCAACCCATGTATAGAATGAGTATGTGTAATCACAAGCATCCTCGTGTGTATACTATAAGTGATATGACCAAATGGAATGGTACATATATAACTATTATATTAATTTAAGAGTTTATGTATTTGGCTACATAATATATGGGCACATTACAGTACATTTATAACTGACCATATAAATCCGCATTAATACCTATAATTATGTTACATATGACCCTAGATAGTCTCATCCTACTCAATGTGTGCTACATAAATAGAAGATAAGCATACCTGCAATTCACTTTATGCATTATCTAATACAATTATGTTATCTGAGCAAATATAGAATTGTACTAACCACATACAAGGTCCCTTCGCACGCTAAGGTAGACATAGTTTGGTTATTACATATCAACTGCCCATATGTTACATCTTTAGTGGCCATCAGTATAATAATATGTACCTTAATTGTAGCCACACGTGGTATACCAAGCATGCCATTAACGATGAATGACATTTAGGTCACATATAATGTTGTACCACCTAATCATATAGTTATAGAATATCCATGTACTGCATATTCTTACCAAACCATGTGCTCGTGGATAGTTGCTATAACCCTATACTACATAGTAACATCAGTTATGTAGTTGGATATACCATGCCATAACTATAGTCGCCATGGTGGACATTATAGTATAAGCATATGAGGTTATGACATTGTGATACAACTCACCAAGGCAATGGAGACCTCAGGATGCCAATGGGTTCAATTACAAAGTCACGCTCCAACAAGCTCAAAGCACAATTTCATATTTATGTACAAGCTTTTATTTCACAAGAACTTCAAGAAGTTTTGTTGATCAAGCTTGGGAAGAGCTTAGGAAGATG